>JADRCH010000137.1:1769246-1826522 GCA_019843965.1 Rhynchomys soricoides
CCACCCTCCCATCTCTCCTCCATCCACCCATCCCTCCTCCACCCACCCATCCCTCCTCCACCCACCCATCCCTCCTCCACCCTCCCATCTCTCCTCCATCCACCCATCCCTCCTCCACCCACCTACATTCATCCATCCAGGCAGCACTGCGAGACTGTGCCAATCACTACGTTCTAGGTACCCAGTCTTGAAGCAGGCAGGCCACAGTGTTTGACTGCTAGAGTATCGTCTAAAGGCATGTCTATCTAACAGTGATGGGGAGACCCGCTGCTCTGGGAAGACACACAGGGGCTCCTGCTCTAGACAGGTAAGTAGAGAAAGGATGCTCCTCACATATGAAAGCTACTGCTAAAGGATGACATCCTTATCACCAAACCAACCTTCGCATCCTGCCACTCAATTCTGGAATTCAGAAGAATTGAACATGCATGCTTGGGAGGTCCAGGTCAGTGGTAGAGCACTGGCCTACTATATGCAAGGTCTAGGTTCAATCCCCAGTGGTACGATAAACATGTGTCTGTTTAAAAATTCCCCGTGCTGTCTATTTGTGTCAGTGTAATACCAATTTTCCCACTTAAAAAATAATTTGGCAAGACCTACTCTGGGATATTTTCAAATCACATGCAAATCAATACAAATTAAAGCATGATCATGACACTGCCCACAAACATCGCTGCAGCCCCACCAGATCAATGCAAGCCAAACAGATTTAAATTGATGATGAGTAATACAGTTAGAGAGCATCGAAGACCTTCCAGATAATTGGACCGCCTTCCCAACGCACACGCCATGTTTGCCTCTATCCCTGCTCACAGAGAAACCCAGACAGCTTCCATGGAGATGATCTTAGAATGCCAACTACTAATCCTACCAGAGGGGGAGAATAAACCAAATACTTGGTTTGGCAAGTGGCATGTACTTTACAGACACCTGAAAGATTATGATTTGACCTCCTTTTGTGAGCACGGGAGGGAAGCTAAATCAAATTATGTGGAAACACTGAACAGATTCCTCAGTGCCTGTCCTGGCTGGTTTTGTGTCCACTTGACACAAGCTGGAGTTATCACAGAGGAAGGAGCTTCAGGGGAGGAAATGCCTCCATGAGATCCAGCTGTAAGGCATTTTCTCAATTAGTGATCAAGGGGGGAGGGCCCCTTGTGGGTGGTGCCATCCCTGGGCTGGTAGTCTTGGGTTCTATAAGAAAGCAGGCTGAGCAAGCCAGGGGAAGCAAGCCAGTGAGTAACATCCCTCCATGACCTCTGCATCAGCTCCTGCTTCCTGACCTGCCTGAGTTCCAGTCCTGACTTCGTTTGATGATGAATAGCAATTGGAAGTGTAAGCTGAATAAACCCTTTCCTCCCCAACTTGCTTCTTGGACATGATGTTTGTGCAGGAATAGAAACCCTGACTAAGACAGTGACTTAATTCCACTGGTCATATTGTAACATCACTGCTACAATCACTAATTAAAGGCAGAAATATTGCTAAATAATTTGAAACTTGCTTTCTTTTCTCTTAATAGTCACAAAACCAAAACACTTTAAGAAAGCAAAAATACTAATACAACTAGTAAATAATTTGTTCTTTTAAGATGGTCCATTTTTCTTACTAGTGGCCATTCAAGAAACCCTGGATCCCGATGGATCAAACAAGCCCCCTGGCACTAGTCGGATTCTGTAAGGAACTGCCTTTGGCAAGAACACTAATGGATCAAGAGCGGCCCTGCCTCCCTGGGTGTGACCCTGGGATTCTCTAGGCCTCTACTTCTCCAGCTGGACAGTGGGCTCTAAATCTCAGTTGTGAAGGAAGAGATAACAGACCGCAAAACAAATAGCAGTGTGCACCCCAGCTTCCTGTCAGGTCTCCGGTACCATCATATGGTCCAAGTTCATCCAACACAGCTGTCCTCTTGGGGATGAACATGATCTGGGTCTAAATATGTCCCCAGGAAAGATATATGATTTTTATTTGTTTGTTTGTTTTCCAGCTGACTGGGGGACATTCATTCTTCCAGGGAATCTATGAGCTAAGATACATGGACTCTGGACTTACGGATGATTATGCAAAAGTCCCCTTGGCTTGGATTACGCAAGAGGTCGGCCTACCAAATTCTACCCAAGGAAACATTCAATGGGCAGGGAAGGTGGGTGGCTCTGAAGGGATAGGAGTGTGTGTGTGTGTGTGTGTGTGTGTGTGTATGTGTGTGGTGCACGTGCACCCTGCCCATGAAGATGACAATAAGAGTTAAACTCTAAGAATAATTCCATCTCATCCTCTGTAAATCTGGCTTCTTTGTCTTTTATCAAAGAATAGGCAACTAGAACTGGAAAGATGATGGCTCAGCAGTTAGGAGCATTGGCTGCTCTGGTAGGGGACTTAAGCTCGGTTACCAACAGCCATGTGCTGGCTCACAACCATCTATATATATATAACCCTAGTTTTGGGAAACCTGGCTCCCTTTCTGGCCTCCACAGGTAGCAGGCACATACTTGGTACACACACATGCAGGGCCAAATACCCGAACACATAAAATAAATCTTTTGAAAAAAAAAATTAATGCAGTTATCTTTTAGAATTATTATTTATTTTTATGTAGATATGAGTACACTGTCCTCAGACACACCAGAAGAAGGCATCGGATCCCATTATAGATGGTTGTGAGCCATCATGTGGTTGCTGGGAATTGAACCCAGGTCCTCTGGAATAGCAGTCAGTGCTCTTAGCTGACGAACCATCTCTCCAGCCCTGCGGTTATCTTTTTTTTTTTTTTTTTAAAGGTTTTTTGAGACAGGGTTTCTCTGTGTAGCCCTGGCTGTCCTGGAACTCACTCTGTAGACCAGGCTGGCCTCGAACTTAGAAATCCACCAGCATCTGCCTCTGCCTCCCGAGTGCTGGGATTAAAGGCATGCGCCACCCTACAGTTATCTTTTAATGAGCCCAGTTCTGAATGTGGAAATCATCAATTTGAAAAGCTCTGACGGACAAGTTTTTCACAGTCCACAGACGAGTAAAACTCAAGGTGCACTTCCCTCAGAATGCTGATTTAGGTGTTCAAGTAACAGCACAGGAAATGAATTACCACACTTACCTGCAATGGCACCTGAAGTCACAGTAGCGATTACTGGTGTTTTGGTCCTATCGTTGATTTTAGCCAAAAATTTAAACAGTAGTCCATCTTCAGCCATGGCATAGATAACTCGGGGCATGGGAAACATGGAGCCTAGGAGACTAGGTGAGAGAAAGGCAAAACAGACAGGTAAAAAACAAAGTCATTGGCAAACAGGGCCTCAGAGGACCCACACATGGCCACCACCAAGGAGGAGCGTCCACTCTCACCAAGATCAACTTCCCTTCGTACTGCCTGGCACCCGGAACTACAAGGCTCAGCACTTCACAAAGTTAACATTACAGGGGTAAGACCAATGATAAGAACAGGGACGCCTAACATAAAAGAGATGCGATCCAGGAGCAACTCCATAAGGGAGCTTTTGCATTTATGCCTGTAATTATTCCTAGCTGAGGCTGATCATCAGTGAACGGTTCCTAAGCTGGTAGGGAAGCACAGGGTGTGTGTGTGTGTGTGTGTGTGTGTGTGTGTGTGTGTGTGTTTTGTGTGGGGGCTACATGTCTTATTAAAAGGCACCCACTCCTTTATGCGAAGGAGCTCCAGGCAAATATATAGGTCAAAGAGGGGGTCTGGTTCAAAGGTCAAAGTCAGGAGCAGAGATACTTTCCTTGCCAAGTATCACGTATAGACATTAGCTCCAAATCTTCACAAAATCGTGGTGCTTTCCCCTTACCTGGTTTCACATACTGTAGTTCGTAACCCATGTCAACCACAGTATGAAAATATTACATTGAAAATTCCAGAAAAAAGCAATTGGTCTGTACTGGCTGGTGTTGTGTGTCCACTTGACACAAGCTGGAGTTACCACAGAGAAAGGAGCTTCAGGGGAGGAAATGCCTCCATGAGAACCAGCTGTAAGGCATTTTCTCAATTAGTGATCGAGGGGGGAGGGCCCACTGTGGGCGGTGCCATCCCTGGGCTGGTAGTCTTGGGTTCTATAAGAAAACAAGCTGAGCAAGCCAGGGGGAGCAAGCAAGCCAGTAAGAAACATCCCTCCATGGCCTCTGCATCAGCTCCTGCTTCCTGACCTGCTTGAGTTCCAGTCCTGACTTCCTTTGGTGATGAACAGCAGTGTGGAAGTGTAAGCTGAATAAACCCTTTCCTCCCCAACTTGCTTCTTGGTCATGATGTTTGTGCAGGAATGGAAACCCTAACTAAGACATGGTCATTGTACTTCTTAAAATGCCAGTACATAATAGTGTCTCCATACCCTTAGCTATTGGTCTCAATCTTACTGTGCCAAATTTTATATATTAAACCTTATCACTAGTCAGTCAGTCTCTCTCTCTCTCTCTCTCTCTCTCTCTCTCTCTCTCTGTGTGTGTGTGTGTGTGTGTGTGAAAGGAAACGCTGTGTATAAGGGTTTGGAACGGTCCGTTGTTTCAGACATCCAATGGAGGTCTCAGAGAGTAGCTCCTCACGGATAAAAGGGAACACTTTTTAGAACACAACACAGTTGTGTAACATTCCACTGATCTGAAATACAATGAGGCACACCACTGGTGTTTGGGTGCTGGGGTTGGGAGCACTCGAGAAGCTGATCTCACCTGGTGGAGAGTGCACAGAGGGAGCCAACCGCCACTGCATACTTAGCTTCTTCCCAGCCCCTGTACTTGAAGGCACCAGGCAGCGGGCTGTCAATGTCCAGGCAGAAGTAAGGCATCATGAGTGTGAGAGCAGCGGACACCCCAAAGTAAGCTATGAAGCAAATGAGGAGGGATGCCACGATGCCCACAGGAATGGCCTTCTGGGGGTTCTTGACTTCTTCCCCTAGAAGGAGCAGGGTGTCAGCCAACAAGGGAAAAAGAGGAGCAGCATCACATTCTCTGCATGATCACTCTAAAGCACACGCCCCACAGGGTTCAGCCTGCAGGAACCAGGGTCTTCTGCCTTCCCGTGACCGAGCAGGGCCTTTGGTAACACCCACCACCCAACCACAGCCCAGCAGGGTGTTCCCGACCTTTCCATCACATTCAGCTAAGGGAGAGGCTTGTTTCCTTTGGCTGAGAAAGGCTGGGAGGCTTAAGGGAGCCTGACCTATGCAACCGGCCCGGCTGTTGTTATCATAAAGGCCTGCGAATGCAGATATCAAATCAGACTACAGCCACACTGTCATTGTCCCCATCAATCGACAAATCTCTCATTATGTTAATGACGTAATTTCCTGTCAGGCACTGCTCCTACGGGATGTGGGGGAGGTGAGAAGCGATCATCAGGAAGTGACAGATCTCTGCAGTTACTCCAGGGAACCAGAGCAGCAAGCAGCATGTGCCAAGAGGAAAAGACATTACTGGCGGTGGTTGCAAAGGAGCAGGGCCCCACGGGTGCGAGAGCCCACGGACCTGTGGTGGCGATGCAGTCAAAGCCCACGAAGGCATAAAAACAGGTCGCTGCCCCTGACAGGACACCAGAGAATCCAAAGGGCATGAACCCTCCCTCGCCGTGTTTCACGTTTGTGTCACTAGGAGAAACAAAAACAAAACAGCAAAGATTAGAACACCTGCTGCACAGCTCCAGTCTTGGGGACAGTGCTGCTCTGAAGAAAAGAACAGGGCTTCAGTCTCTCTAGCCACAGTCCCAAGTCTTCCAGTGAGGACACTCAGTGGGTGGCAGGCCCAATGGCACTCACTATGAACCCTTCCGGCAGGGAGAGGAAGATGTGTGAAGGGTGGGAAGGATCTCTTCCTAGCCTCCTCCTCAGGCCATGTATGTACCAGGAGCTTAAGTCTAAAACCGGCTATTTCTAAACAAGCTGAGGTATTACAGAAACAGTCTACAGTCAACCACTATCTCTCTTAAGCACCCGTGTGTGTGTGTTTGTGTATTTGTGTGTGTGTATGGCTGCAGGCAAAAGCGTGGGTGTCGCCCCTTGAAGGTTTGCTTTGGAGAAGCTTCAGGCAGGAGCCCCTGCGGAGATCCTGGGCTTCCAAAGACAAGCAAAGTTCAGTTATTCAATGAGGGTGGAGAAGACTGGGCCCTCCCTCCCCCCAGAAGACAGCAAAGGGCTCGTCATGTGGATGGTGCAGATAAAGGACCAGAAATGGAAGAGCGAGCTTTGGATGGCTTGCTGAAGAGGGATGCTCTGACTCCGACAAGGGGCTCACACAGCCTTCTCCAGGATGGGTACAACACCCAAGAGCAAGGATACACCAGTCCACAGAGACCCTGCCGTCCTTCTCCTCAGACCCACCCCCACCCCCATATGTGCTGTCAGGCCTCCAGGTTTCTGCCTTAAGTTCCTGTCCTGACTTCCATCAATGATGAACTGTGACCTGGAAGTATAAACCAAACAAATCCTTTCCTCCCTGGGTGGTTTTAGTCAGTATTTTACCACAGCCAGAGAGAAACAATCGGGACAACAACTCCCAGCACGATTATCCGAGTGATGGGGTTGGGGTGGGGGAAGCGTGGGCTTGTCACTAAGGGACAAGCTACATCATACATACATACACAGGGAAAATGAAGAAATCTATAGCTGGGAATAGAGAAATGAATTAAATAAAACAAGGCCAATGATAGACTTGAATAAAACGAAAGCGCAGGCTAGGTTCTAGGCCGACAGAACACTGCTCCTAAAGTGGCAGATTCTCCTGTGGCCCAGCAGAACTGTCTCTGGTCTTCAGATGGACTTAAGGGCTGGCCCCACCTGGGCAACAAATGTCACCTTGTCTAGGGGACCAGTGTTGTATAAACCATCCCTTAAGGCGGCCAGTGCAGGGCTGATTGGGGAATTACTGCTGCTGGCCCAGGCAATCTGCAATAACAGAATTAAACCTCAGCTGACCACCAGGAAACACGAGGAGCCTCTGTGTTTCAATCCTGTCTGTAAATAGCAACCAATGAAATGTGCTCTCTCAGGTTTCCAAAGTCTACTGTGGAGCTTCAAAACGTACCGGGAGTTGGCTCCGTTGCACCTTAAATCTATGGGGACCAACAGATTTGGCATAAATAGAACTAATTCCAGTAAAAGTCCTCGTTTCTCCATAGTAGAATTTAAGAAAGGAAATGACACTTTTATTTGGACTGATAATTCTAGAATAGTTAAAGCATTAGTGAAGTGTTGTGTATCCAACTCAACATTTCCCCATTCTCATTGTAATAGGACAGGCTTGGCATCTGGTCTGTCACCAATGGCAAATGTGGTCTGGGTGACTGCGCTGCTCAGATCCCTAGCATAGGACAATACTTCTCCAGGTTCCCGTGGGTACTCACTGGACGCTGGCAGAAGGAATGAAGATGGGGGGTAGAGGGGCGTGGTCAAGTTGGGGTGGGGACACCCTGGGCTTACCCTGTACCTTACTCTATCCCCCCTGGAAACACTGGGGTGTGCCCTCACACCCAGTCTAGCACTAACCAGACAAGAGGCCAACGAAAGTTGTCATCAAGCAGGACAGACAAAAGAAAGACATCTGGGATTCCAAAGTGGCCAGGCGCCGCCATAAAAAAGCCACAGTGTCTTACAAAGGTCCCTTGGTCACAGCAATTCAAGCATTAGCCTTAATGAAAATAGACTCACAGGCAACTTGCATTGTGTGCCCTGGGACACTGAGATTCACCTGGAAATCTGACCAAGAAGTCTGAAATGACATTGCAATGGTTTGTCTTTGTTTCCTGAATAATTAGAACGCATTGAAGACGTGGTAGAGGAATTCGGTGGTGCACACCTTAGTTCCACACCCAGAGACAAAGGCAGGTAGATGTCTATGAGTGGGAGACCAGCCAGGTCTACATAGTAAATAAATATATTAACCATTAATATTTAAAAGCATGTAATATTTAAAGGTGTGTGTTATCCTGCCAGTACCTATCTGTGAGCTAAAATAGCAAAGACGGAGAACTGTCTCACGCCAAAGGGACACACAAAATAAACTCACTTGTTCCTGCAGAGAGATTTATTCAAGAAATCTTTCTCCGTGAGCTGCCAGTTTTCAATGGAGCCTTTCACGAATCCCGACACCATAATGAAGCACAAGACCAGGACATTAATGCAGGTGAAGATTTTATTGACCATGGCTGATTCTTTCACGCCAAGAGTTAACAGTCCTAAGAGACAGCACAAACAGAAAATCATGTAGAAGTGTTAGCCATATACCAGTTCAGTTCATTCAGGGACAGGGGACCAAAGGTGGAGGGGAGAGAGAAACCAACGGGCATGGGGCCCTCCAAAGTTCGCTGTGAGCCTCAGGGAACATGGCCGCACTGACTGCTCTAGAGCGAAGATCAAGACAACCATAGACAGTGGAGGAGCTCATATCCTGGATTCCCAGGGATCAGAGGGTGCCACCATGGTACACTGAAGGCCAGCAGAAGTCTGGACAGTGGCAGTCAGTTTTCCACATAGTGTAAGCCCTTGGTCTATGTATTTTTAAAAGAAACCAAAAAAATGGGGAGGGAGGGGGGCACCAAAGAGGCCAGAAAGCAAGAGTGGCTGGGAATTTTCTTGGTAGTAAAAGCACTGGCCAGGCATGGTAAGGCTCTGGGGCTCCATCCCTAGTACCACCAATAAATGAACAAATAGATAAACGTAAGAAACAACATTAGCTCCCAACAGGAGTTTTACCCACTGCCTCAACTCAGCATTTCTATCCAAATGGGGCTTTACCTGTCAAGATGACAATTATAATCACAGCAAATATGTCCGGGGTTTGGGCCAGTACCCCAGGGGCATTCAGGGCCATGTGTTGACGTGAGAACTCTCCAATGGGTTTGCCTATCAGCTCGTCAAAAGTCGAACTCCAGGCTCTTGCCACACTTGAGGTGCCTGCCACAAAACACATGGTGACAATCAGAGAGCCGCTGCAAACGGAAGGTTCTCCTGGATGTTATAACACCCACGCAGAGTCATGGACAACATGCTGCCATCTAGCAGCTGAAACACAGCCTATACTATGAACAGAAGGGTGGCTGGACAGTGTGTGGGGTGAAGCCAAAGACTCCCTGGGGCCTCTAGAGCTTGGAAAGAAGTACATTTTATCCTCAACCAAGATCGATTTTGTGTGTGTGTGTGTGTGTGTGTGTGTGTGTGTCTTGTACTGGTATAGAAGAGTAGACCTTGACCACAAATTGAAACTTAAGATTTTTCAACTCTGTGTTAGTAATAGCAATAGCAATATGCATTCAGTAGAAACTGCACTTCAAATTTTTAATCTTTGCAGGGTCTAGCAATATTTGATTTGATCCTCTGTACTGGTGCTGGAGATCACCCATGACCAGTCAGCCCAGTCCATGACCATGGGGGTGACTCTGCCCTGCTCCTGGGCTGGGGCATTTGAGCTTGTGGTAGATCGCCTGCACTTTGGACTGAGCATATTATAATTGCTTTTGGATTGGGGGGGGGGTGCTGTCGGGGTGCACCACTCCATTTTGATATTTTGTCCTACGAGGTATTTATTAGTATGTAACTCTGAGAAGTTTGGGAAACCATCTGGATGTGCACTTAAAACACAGCATACATGCATGAACGTAAATGTACATAGACACACACGTATTGTGTGTGTCACAATAAAAACTAAAATAACTGCCCTTATGAACTGATGCCTTCTGATGCCTTTAGTCAGATCTACTCATTCAATTCACTCAAATGACAAGGTAGGAACCTAACTTCAGAATGCATTCCTGGGATGGGTAACTAACTAATGGATCTGGGAAACGCTTCTTGGGAAGTCCCACTCTCCCATGAACCCTTGGCAGCAGGGACAACAGTGCCGATACTTTCAGAACTCATCTCAAAGGTGATCTATAAATGGACTGACCCCAGCTCAGGGCCAAGCCTACATCAAAACCCTGATCAGTCAGCCTGCCACTTTGTACCTAAACCCAGAGGCCATGGGCACCCCGAGAGTGCAGGTCCGCAGTGAAGGCCCCACCTCACCTCCATGCACCAGTCCCAAGTCCCCCAGTTACATGGAACACAAGAAGGGGCTGTTGGCCAACGGCTGACAGTCCTGGCCGCCCTTGCCCTCTCTTTCTCCTTTTGTTCTGAAGACACCTGCTGCCTCACCGGTGCTGTTTGTCAGGAAATGACACTGGAGATCCAATATTTGCACCTAGCATTTTCCTTTCGTGTCAGATGGCCCCAGCCATGACTATGGTCTGAATTCTCCACAGAACGTCAGAGGGATCCACACAAGGATTCAATTTCATTATTTGTTCTCATGGTAAGTGTTTTCCCGACAGCTTAGACATTTCACCTCATTTTTCATCCTGCTATTAGAAATTCTGTCCAGAAAGGCCACGAGCATAATGAAGAAAAATGGCCTGCCTGCTTGCCTGCCTGCCCTGCATGCTTCAGTAAGCCAGTTTCTGCAGTGACGTTCCAAACCTCACCCTGCTGGATACCCCAGCCTTTCTTCCCAGGCCACCCTGGTCCCATTTCAGAATCACAGTTTTTTTTTAAAAAAAATGCATAAGCATAGACATATGTCTTAAACTGAAAAACCCTCCTCCCTCAGTATCAAAGGCTGAGTGTAGGTTTCCAGATGGATTCCATGAGTCTTACACAGGCACGCAGCACTCCGGGAAAGACTATTATTTGTTGGCCTAACAGCAGCCAACAGTTCAAGCTCCCTGTACTTTACGCCTAGGTAAATCCACTGGAAACCTCACGGTCCATTTGCAAAAGCTACATTCCCCACTGAGCCGCTTCTGTACGTGAGTCATCTGTGCTCACAAGTCTGCAGGCTGAACAGGAAAGAAAGATCGTTACGAATTTTACATTGGAATTATTAGAACAAGTTCTGCTGGCTCCCAGACACCATAGCTGCTCAAAAGAGAGAAGCCCAGTGGTGGTACACGCCTTTAATCCCAGTACTTGGGAGGCAGAGGCAGGTGGATTTCTGAGTTCCAGGACAGCCAGGGCTACACAGAGAAACCCTGTCTCAAAAAACCTGACAGAGAGAGAGAGAGAGAGAGAGAGAGAGAGAGAGAGAGAGAGAAGCCGCCTGCCTGCTGGACCCCTGAGCATCAGTCTCTGTCTGCCTGATAGCCCGAGGAGGTCGCTACAGCATCCTCTGTGCAGGCACAAGGCTGACAGGCCCGGGAGGTCCCTGAAGGCGGCTCCCAGGACCATCTCCCCATTTCCTTGTGGGCTTAGATTTCATGCGTGGCTGTGCTGAATACTAGTGTTCAGTGAAGTACGTGAGGAAAGGCTGGTTAGAATGGGGGACCAGAGTGAACGGTGGTTTTAAAATGGGCAGGAATTTTGACCCAGACATTCTGCCTCTGAAGTAGTTTCGGGGGTTTGAGGGGGGGAGGGGTGTGTGGCTCTGGCTTACAATTACACAAACCAATCATTTAGGAAGACAGATAAGACAGATAAGATCCCAGTGTGCAGAAGGACATGCTGTAAGTTACCCTGTAATTATACAGTTATATATGTGATGATAGTCAGTAGCAATATTACCATGGAGAAACCACCATATTTTGGGTTATAAAAATTCTATATACTCAGGGGCTGTGAGTATGACCCAGTGGAAGGACAGATATACAAAGCCCTAAGCGGGACATCCCTGCATCTCTACCCAACCCTGTAACAACGGGACACCCCTAACCGTTCAGACAACGTTCAGACATCTCCTGTAAAATGGCTAGCCCAAAATTCGGTAAATACTATTTCTGTTAGTTATCAGGTTGGGTGTTTCTCCCCCCTTTGTGCTTTTCTGTGTTTCCTGAAGCGTTGTCTATTGTGACATGTTTACTGTAATAATAGGTGTGATGGTTTGTGTATGCTTAATCCAGGGAGAGGCATTAGTAGGAGGGGTGGCTTTGTTGGAGTGGGCGTGTCACTGTGGGCGTGGGCTTTAAGATCCTCATCCTAGCTGCCTGGGAGCCAGTATTCTGCTAGCAGCCTTCAGATGAAGATGTAGAACTCTCAGCTCCTCCAGCACCATGGCTGCCTGGACCCTGCCATGTTCCCACCTTGATGATAATGGACTGAACCTCTGACCCTGTAATCCAGCCGCAATGAAATGTTGTCCTTGTAAGACTCGCCTTGGTCATGGCGTCTGCTCACAGTAGTAAAACCCTAAGTCAAAGCATGAAAATAACTAACAGAAATGAAACTACTTTTTAAAATTAGAATTATCCCAAAGGTCATGTATCTGTTGAGTTAACAAGAACGGTCACAGCTGGCCCGTCTTGGTCCCTCTCACAGGTGCCACACTGGCTAACTTTTTTTTTTTCTTCTCAACTGCACCCAAGTTGGAGTCATCTGGGAGGAGGGAACCTTAACCAAAGGATCATCTCCACTAGAATGGCTGGTAGGCAAGTCTGTGGGGCATTTTCTTGTTTCATGGTTGATGTGGGAAGATTGAGCTGACTGTGGGTGCCAGCTACCCCTGTGTAGGTAGACTTGGGTTGCAGAAGAAAGCAAGCTCAGTAAGCCATGAGAGAAAGCCAGTAAGAAGTGTTCAGCAATGTTCTGTTTCAGTCCCTGTCTCTGGGTTCCCGCCCTGGCTTCCCTCCCTGGTGGAGTGTAACCTATAAGCTGAAAAAGACCTCCCCCCCAAAGTTGCATTTAGTCTTAGTGTTTTATCACAGCAATAGAAAGCAAACTAGAACAGATGCAAAATGAGAAAAGTCACAACAAGGACTCCTAAAGGCACCTTACTCCCTGTTAAAAGTGAGAGGCAAGAGCGGTCAAGCTGATGAGGGCCCCAAAGATAGACTAAATCAGTCTTTGGGAAGAAGAGAGCAGAGCATCTGTAACAAATGGGTCAGAAGACAAAGACCACAGGCTGGAGAGGACCAGAGGACTTACCGATGATGTAGGAGAGAATCAGGTTCCAACCAGTGATGAAGGCCCAGAGCTCCCCCACTGTCACGTAGCTGTAGAGGTAGGCTGAGCCCGTCTTGGGGACACGGGCACCAAACTCGCCATAGCACAGGCCGGCCAGCACCGAGGCAAGAGCAGCGATCAGGAAGGAGATGACAATGGCAGGGCCGGCATTTTCGCGGGCCACGGCACCGGCTAGGACATAGACACCAGCGCCCAAGGTGCTGCCCACTCCAAGAGCTACCAGGTCATAGGTGTTGAGGCAGCGGGACAGCCGGCTCTCTTCCCGGCTGCAGTCCACCACCTTCCGGCGCAGCATCTGCTGGCCCAGGC
Source organism: Rhynchomys soricoides (assembly GCA_019843965.1). NCBI lineage: Eukaryota > Metazoa > Chordata > Mammalia > Rodentia > Muridae > Rhynchomys > Rhynchomys soricoides. The sequence continues at coordinate 1,782,479 of JADRCH010000137.1, forward strand.
TGAGCAGGTTTTTGCAGCCCATGGTGCTGAGCAAATCTGTCAGAAAAGAGAAAGAAGTGGTGGTCTGGTCAGTCACTGCCACATGTTTCTCCTGTAGGCCTCAGTTTGTCTCGGGATGAGGCCCTTTATAAAATCAACTGCTGAGAAAATATTTTCAGTTTAGCATTCTACGGGCAACAGTCAGATTCTGTGGTTTCCCAGTCTTGGGGCTCTCCAGGACACACAGAAACGCAGAGTTACCCCACCAGGGTCTCTGGCGTCCACATTCATTTCAGTTCTTGGCTCTACATGGCCTATGGGTACAAGTGATAGCTAGCTACCTGGGAACCCAGTGAGTGACACTGTTCCCAGCCTCAGCTGTGACTTAGCAGGACACACAAGATGTGATTTCAAGCACGCCGTATAATAATGAAATGCAAACCAAACGGTATCGTGATTATTAAAACACATGAGCCTATGCTCTCGCTCAGCTGTCCTCAACCCCTGGGTCCTGGCCCCTTCGCAGGTCACACGTCAGACATCCTGCATATCAGATATCTACCTTACGATTTAGAACAGTAGCAAAGCTGCATCTGTGAAGTAGCTATGAAATAATTTTACGGTTGAGGGTCACCGAGACACTGTATTAAAGGGTGGCAGCAGCATTGGGAAGATTGAGAACCACCGCTCTAGACCAGAGATCCATCTTTAGAAGAAATACATACATAAGAGAAGAAACCAGGCACGGGATTTATAAGGGGTCTCTGAACTTTATCTTCACCATTTTTCTAAATTTAAAGCTGTTCTCAGATAAAGAGTTTAGGTCAACAACAGCCAGCACATGCAGACAGAGGCCACCAGGATGGCTTTGGGCTACTATGGTTTTTTTGTTTGCTTTTGTTCTGTTTCATTTTAAGCACTTGGTGTTCATGTGTATCACTCATTAGTATTTTGTCGACCTGACTTAGAACAACAATGAAGTCACTGATAAATGAAACAGTCCCGGTCTGGAAAATAGTCATAGACCTGAAAAAGTCTATTCCTAGGTATCCAAAAACACTATATCATCTGCCTGGCTCTGTCCCCACCCCTTCCCTGGGCCTTCCGTCACTGCAAGCTCCGGTTCACTAATGGACTGTGGGCCTTTCTTCCTGTGTTTTATCTGCTGGCCCTATAGAAAACAGTATTATCAAGATCCAAAAAATGTACAGTGAGACCCGGGAATCCCCCTGTGTGGGAATTCCACACAGATGAGGGCTAGTAACTCATAGCCCTGGTCAAACAGGGTCACAAAGCTCTGCTCATCTCCTCATCTGGAATCCTGACAGCCCTGCAGGTGGGAAGGAAGTGTCGCCCCCTGACACCTAGCTGGGGGGGGGGGGGGAATCTCAAGGAAATGAGAAACACGGAGGGCCTGTCACTGAGAGGGAAAGTCCCAGAACCCCAGAGTTTGAAGATCCAAGGAAGAGAGTGTAATGGTTTTCCAGTGTCTTACACTGTACGAGGGAGGGACTATTTTTGGAAGTACCCAAGCCAGGTGCAGATGTTGGAGTGTTTCTGCAAAACAGGCCTGGGAAGTAGAAAGCTTCCTGCACGCTAAGACAAGGCTCTGGGCGGCCAGGAAAAGAAGCAGGAAGTACAGAGGCCTGCTACTGCTGGACATCAGGGGCACATGGACCAAAACAACCAGTAAGCAGGTACTTGAATTAAGAAGTTCTTGATACAGAAGGCTTAGCTTTGATAAACCAGCCTGGGCACAGAGGGCTCTGCTAGAGAGTGTTCTTTTTATAAAATGAAACTGCAGGCCTGGCCTGAGACGGGACTCAGAGCTAGATTGCTTGCCTAGTTGCTCTGTCGGGACCCAGCATGTTTTTTTAAAAGTACAGCAAAAGTCCCTACATGGCCTCTAGAGAGCTGTGGAATAGATTTCTGAACCTCCATAAGGCAGAAAGTGAACTCAAGAGATCCCAGGCTAGGACACCTGTGTCACTACCAGCACGGACAGGACGCCAACGAATAATATGCACTCCAAGAACCAACTCACAGATGTGGAAGGGGCTTCAACGTCCCCTTCAGCCTGGAGATCCTGAAGTACAAATACAGGCAGAGATCTTGGTTTACAGGCATCATATGAAGAAGTTAAGGCAGTGTAGCCACAGGGCTGCAGCTCAAGCTCCCTCAAACACAGGCACACACACAAAAAAGGGGCTCTCTGTCATTGGCGAAGCCCTTGGTGACAGGGAAGTGAGGGGGGGCGCAGCTGGGACCAAGGCACGGGAATAAAAGTGCTGCCAGGTGCTGTGAGCTCCTGATGGGATCACAAGTCTCAGTCGGGTGTCCATTTCTGCTTCATGGGGTGAGAGGAAACGTGACATTAATTCATGGCACCCAGGGTTTATTTTAAGAAAATACCCCTTGCATCTCTGTCTCTGTGGAGGTATTTTAAAGCTCTCGGAAAGGCGCTATCTATGGTTTCTATACCTTGGTCCACCTCTTCCACTCAGGCAGGACTCCAAATGGGACTTTCAACCAGCAGCTATGCAAAAGATGAGGTTTCTCTGTCGAAAACAAATCTACCCATCTCAGCAGTAAATAGAGGCCGACTTCCTAAGACTGAAGCCGCCAGGTGTGGATGGAAAACAGGATCTGGGGACTAGGTTCCGAGTTTCCTTCGGGAAAGGATGATTATATACACAGTCCCCTCTGATTTGTATTGGTAAGGTATTGATAAGACTCTTCGAAGCACAGCCATACTCACTGATTGTTATAGACCGATTACCTTACCAATAGGCGATCTGTTCCTTTCTCACAGAAATTCTAACTCCAAATTGTATCCAGGTTATCACCATACAAAAATAGAAGTAAAATAGAACGGGGGAGAAGGCTCTGGTGTTAAGCCCTCGAACCGCTTGTGTAGAGGACCGAGTTCAATTCCTATTACCAACGTTAAGCTACTCACAAATGCCTATAACTCCACGCTTGGGAGACTTGAAACCTCTGGCCTCCGTGGGCACCGCGCGCGCGCGTGTGTGTGTGTGTGTGTGTGTGTGTGTTACACAATTAAAAACAATAAAAATATATCTTTAAAAAAAAAATAGAAATGGCCAGGTAGTGCACACCTTTAATCCTGGCACTTGGGAGGCAGAGGCAAGAGAATTTTTGTGAGTTTGAGACCAGCCTGAGTGAGTTCCAGGACAGCCAGGGCTACACAGAGAAACCCTGTCTCAAAAAAAACAACCAAAACCAAAACCACAACCAAAACAAGAAAAAAACGTGATAAATAAAAAAAAATAATAAAAAATTCAAATGTTGCAATAGGTCAGAGCTTCAGAAAGCTGTCTTCTTTGAGCTCTCTATTAAGACTCTCTAATGGAAGTGGGGAGTTTTGGATGATGGGGTTTTTTTAGTCTCAGATTTAATCACCAATTCCCTCCAATTCCTTAAAACTTTCAACATGCTGGAATCTGTCCCAGGTTTTCAGAAAGACCTGCCCCCCTAAAGACCAGCTCCTGCCTGTAGACTGGTGTGAAGCACAGTAGGGACATAAGACAGTCTGCATTTGTATGGGATTCAAGAAACCACAGCACGTTCACTAGAGATGACACAGGAGATGACCAACCCCTGCACCTGGTGAGCTGTGGCATCTCAGGGCGTGTGGAGCTTTCCTAAGGAAGGGCAGGGTGCTCACAATGCAGGGCCCCGCCAGCAGAGGGCCAAAAAAGAACGTTCTAGGATACTGGCCATTGTGGAGCAGGAGACTTGATGACATTAAGCAGGGAGAAAGCTGTGTGGGAGGAAGGGATTTCAAAGCGGGAGCCACTTCCACTTCCCCTGCGGATGTTAGACAGCCAGGAGTGAGAACGTGAATTAAGAGAGAATAAAATCAGGGACCAGACAGGACCAGTATATGACTAAGTGCATAGACATTTGAGTAGGAGAAGCCATGGAGCCAAGGAGATACAGTGGACAGAAAGAAAAGGGAGAAGAGGGGTCACCACAGCCATGGCCAAGGTGACCAAAGAACTGATCTAGTGGATCCACTTCCGGTCCGAATGGATGTGTCTCCAAGGAAACAAAGCATAAGAGATCAAGGACCTGGACACACTGCTAATCCAGGGAGAAGCACTATGAGGAGGAGAAGCCTCTGCAATTTAATATGAATCTCAGAGCCTCCAATCACAAAAACCCAGTCCATAAGAAGAGAAGGAACTCGCTGACCAATGCAAGAAGCTGTCTCAAACACTGAATGAAATTTCACTTCATTCTGGATGTCACTAAGTAAAAGAGAAGAAAGGGCCCTTCCAGTCTAACAAGAACTATGAATAATTTAGAATAATGTTTGACAAAACAATTTAGCTATTAAATAAACAACCACACAGGGGCTGGAGACTCAGCAGACTTGAGCACTGGCTGCTTTTCTGGAGGACTGGGGTTCAGTTCTTGACACCCATATGGCAGCTCACAGCCATCTGAAACTCCAGTTTCAGAGGATCTGATGCCCTCTTCTGGCCACCACAGGCACATGCATGCACCTACTCAGGAAGATACATTCATTCAAATAAATAATAAATCTTTAAAAAATGTATAATGACTCCAAGAACTACCACCAGGGTGAAGGGTCCCAAGACAGGAGAGTTGGGTCCACGGGGTGGCTGAACTGTGGCTTAAGAGTCACAGTTTTTCTGAAGAACCAAGGACATGCCATCTCACCCACAACAGAGGCTCAAAGCTTATCCAGACCCTTCACTTCACGCTGGAGCCTTGGCTCTAAGACACACAGTCCTCTCTTAACACCCAGAGATCGTCCAGAATGGATCTCTTAAGCCTATCACAGGAAGACCCAAGGCCAGTGTGACAGCCGAACTGTAGCGCTCATCAGGTATCCAGGTCTTGGTGATTTTAACCTCAACCCCTGATTGTTTTCCACAATCAGAAAGCCCACGGCCCTCATTATCCCAGAGGGCCCAAAGGCAGACCTCCCAGAGACTGAAGATCCATCCTAAGACTAAACCCATGTCATGTGGCTCTACAGGAAGGAAGCTTCAGAGTTGAGAGCTTGGCATGGCTCAGGATGACTTCCAAAACCCACAGGGGATCCACCAGTGGCAAAATACCCAAGAGAAACAACTGGAGGGAAGAAAGACTTCTTTTCGCTCAGAGAGTACAATTCACGGTCAGCTGGTTTCACCGCTTGGAAGCCACGAGGCAGAATCTCAGTCTCTTGCGTATGCTAGATCAAAAAGGCTCATCTCATGGCCAGAGAGACACAAGACAGGGCCTAGGCAATGATACAGCCAAGAGCATGCCCCTTAGTCTCATGCTTCCTCAAGCAGACCCTACTGCAAGCCAAGAACATCACTGAATTATGATACATTTGTGGTTGGATCCATTGAATAAGTCAAGGCTTTGTGATCAGTGATAAGATCCACCAGCTGCAGGGATAAGCCTTCAACAACTCGGACCTTTGAAGACACTTCAGACCCCCATGATAACAAGTGAAACCCAAAGTCCAGATGGGAGGTGGAGGGGAGAAGGCACCCACAGAGCTTCAGCCCTCAGCCATTAGGGAAGCAGTTAAGAACCGAGAGTTTCTCATGGTCCTGTGGAGCTAAAAACAACACTGCTGACTCCATTTTGTTTTCCAGACACCATTTGGGCCAAACTAAGGACCTGGGAAACTAAACTTCTGACCTGCAGGAGCAGAATGTCCCAGGGAGGTCCCCTCCCTGCCTACTGAGCAGAATGACTCACCTGCCCACTGAGCAGAATGACCCACCTGCCCACAGAGCAGAATGTTAAGATCCCCTCCCTGTCCACTGACAGGGGCCAAGCCGCGGAGGGTGCATTCCTTCCTACAGCCAATCAGCTTCTTGCCACTATGGAAACCCCCTAACCACCCACTTGTGATTACTGCCTTTAAAATGCCCCTTTCCCTGGAGCACAGGATCGCCATCTTGTGGCAGTCCAAGCTAGCTTGATTTGATTAAAGCCCTCTTGCTTGTGCATCCAGTCGACTCCTGGTGGTCCTTCTGGGGGGTCTGGTGAGTCGGGCACTACAGTTCCTACATGACTGAGCAATGTCTAGACCCTACACATACCTTGCAGAGGCGCAAACAAATAAGTCCGGGAATGAATGCCAGCTGTGGTAGACTCACAGAAGCACCAAGCCTGCCAGTGAAGATCCAATGCCCTCTTCTGACTACACAGGTACTGGCACAAACAAGAAACACGCACATGCACGCACACACGCACACGCACACACACACACACACACACACAGAGACAGAGAGAGAGAGACAGAGAGTAATGGAGACAACTACCCTCTCTCCCCAGTGCAGGTCTTGTGAGACCCCAGTGAGATAAAGCATTGAGAGACAGGATGAAAAGCCAACTGGGAATAATCACTTGCTAATCCTCCTCCTCCTCCACCACACCCCTTCTCTTCCTTTTAAATCTTCATTACAAAGCAAGCCATCAAGTCTGGCGCTGGGTCTTGAACCTGCTTTGCTATAGACTCCATTGATTCCAGCTGCTTCACCATACTCAAGCTGTTTCAAAGCTGCTTACCCAAATCGTAGACCACCCACCCTGGGTGTGGAAAGGCACCAACGAGGGCAATAATTCTTCTCTCAGGGACACCCGAGATACCTTTCCAAGGTATGTATGTACAAGGACAGGGTACAGAAAGCTCCCAAGCTTCCCAGGGACTGTCCCAATGGAGCAGGGCTAACTAGGGTCTGGTCCCAAGGAGCAGAACTGTCCACAAAATAGGCTTCATTCACCTTCCCTGAGATGGAAAGTTGGTGCTTTACTTCCCTGGGCCTTGAGGTGTCCTGAAAGGTGAACCACACTTTTCTCTGGCTCCTTCTAGAAACATCTTTTGACAGAGGACCAGGACCAAGGATAAGGCAGAGGATCCCATGCAAAAGCTAACCTAACTTCCAGTTGGCTAGTCAGCTGACATATCCTAGCTCACTCATTTGCCCAGTCAACAGAACCTTTAAGGAACCTGGGCTGGTCACCAACATCCACCCGAACCAGGGACCACACCTTACCTTCCAGACTTCTAGAAATGTCTCAGCCCTCCACTTGGTGACCAAAACACGAAATTCCTACAAACTCCAATGATTCAAAAGTAGACAAAGAAGCTACAGAAAACGAGACGAAGACAAGGGAACTGGAGTTGGGGATAAAACCAACTTAAGCTGGTTCTGTTAGGTAAAAGATGAGACAGACACCAGAGCCAGGCCAGGCCCGTGCAATGTCTCCTTAATCATCCCCAAAGTCAGGAAAGTTGCAACTGTCTGAGCTCTTATAAGGAGAGAGGGTGAGGTTTTGCTGGTGGATTGCTCAACACACATAACTCAAAAGAAGCAGGGCCAGGATCTGAACTCAAGTCACCTAGTATCAAAAGCTTCGTTCTCCGCCAACTGGGCTAAACGGACTCAATTTTGGGTTGGTTTTTTTGTTGTTGTGGTGGTGGTTGTTACTGTTTTGATATTATTGTTTGTTGTTTTTGTGCTGAGTGTCAAACCCAAAGCCTCAAGCACAGTAGTCACATCCCCAGTCACCTAACTGTCCTGTAACAGAGTCAGGCCATCTACCCTGACTGACCTGGATCTTGCCCTCCACCAGCTTAAGAATCCCAAGCAGCCAGGGCAATCACTTGGCTTGCTGGACACAACATGGTCCAAACATGCCCCTTCCGCTGCCTGACAACTCACTTTGTTATTCCATGACATCTACAAGTACAAGATGACCGACTCGCACTTAATGACAATCGCTTCCTGAATGTAAAACTTAATTGGTCACTCATAACACAAAGGGAGTGACTCAAGGTCACACACACACACACACACACACACACACACCCTGCTGCTGCCAGCTTTGAACTATAGGAGACTAGAGAGTGGAGGTAAAAGTGGGCCATTTCAGTTGCACGAACAGCCAGGGCTGTGGTAGGAATGTTCTAGAAATTGTACAGACAGCAGGATCTTGAAAAGGGTATGCAGAGGGAACTCTAGACAAGTCAGAGAGATTAAATATGACAATGGAAATATTATGTCTTTAAAAGTATCACAATATATAAAAAATTTTCAGAGCAGCTGGGCAGTGGTGGCGCACACCTTTAATCCCAGCGCTCGGGAGGCAAAGGCAGGCGGATTTCTGAGTTTGAAGCCAGCCTGGTCTACAAAGTGAGTTCCAGGACAGCCAGGGCTACATAGAGAAACCCTGTCTCAAAAAAAAAAAAAAAAAAAAAAAAATTTCAGGGCAGGGGCCTCTTTTATTTCCTGAATTTTTACTGTCTTCCCGCCTATATTGAGCACACAATGCCTTTGAATTGGAGGGAGAAAAATCTCCCTAATGAAATCAACAAACAGGACAAGAAGATAAGAGCTCCCTGGCAAGGTTAGCCCATCTCATGTCTACATAGGAAATGGTGGTAATTAGGTCCGTGAGATTTTGTTATGTTTTTCTCTGTCTCTGTGCGGGTCTGTCTGGAAAGTTCCAAAAATTAAAGGCAAAAAGAAACAAATTCACCTACAATGGACCAGGAAATGTTTGTGTGCCCCACGTCAGGCCCCACTGCACACCCCAGGGCCTGGACAAGCTTCAAATGTTATTAGCCACTGTGATATGCTGAGTGAAAGTCTTTTTTTTTTTTTAGAATCAAGCTGAACAATATGGAATTATTAATACTGGACCATTTTTATTGGCTTTATAAAAATATAGTCAAGAGATGTATATAAAAAAAATCGGGACGCGCTCTCTAGGTGTGATTTCAGGTATTTCTCTCTGGGGCTCCACACTAGCCTGTGTTGGAAGAGCCAACATGAATTCTAAAGATTAAATGTGGGGAACAGGAATGATTCATAGGGCGTTCAGAAGCTCAGGTGCTGAGCTAGAGAGATGGAGAGAAGCAGGGGCTGGGGGAGAGCATTTCCAAACACACATTTTTGGTGGATACGTGTACTATGCGGGACGTGGTGAAGTTTACTTTCCAACAGGTACTGAGAAGAAACAGCACACACTTGCAGCTGCAGCTGGCACACAGGACAACAGACAACTGAAACCACACTACTGGTCAGAGGCCAAGAAGAAGCACGAGGGCTGGGAGGAACCACATCTAGAAAAGGGTCTAGCCTGGCCAAGAATGACTTCCGTGGCTGGGGTATGTATAGGCTCCAGTTTTGGCACCTTCTCGTACAGTATTTTAATCTGATTGGCGAAAGGACCTTTGCATAAACAAATATCAGAACCTGCTGTATTTACCTGCCTTCTGTCCCGCTCTGTCATCTCAAGGAGCCCTTAGGCAACAAAGAACCCACGTCATAGGTTGCCATGGGTTTTATCTAGGCAGAAGAGGTCATGTACAAGTAATCCCTACACAGGAAATGTCACATTTTGTGGTCGCTCTTCCTGGCCTATTCCAAGTCACAGTTCACTGGTGGCCAAAATCTCAGACGCTTGATCCAGAAGGAAAGTGTTTTATAATCTGAAACACCCATTCAGGCCAAGCCTGTCCCATCTTTAAAAATGGCTAGGGCCATATTTGTCCCTGCCCCAAGGTTTCCTCCTGTGTAGCATGCATATAAATAACTGGACACCCTGGGAGGCAGTAACAGAATAGCTTTGAACAGAGAGCAGAGGGAAAATGTCCAGTCACACACAGGTCTTTGAAGATCCGGAGTGTTTATCTGAACGATCAAAAACCCAGCCAGAACGGAGGACAGGTGGAGGTGGGGAAAGCCACCCAGAACGCTGGAGTCATTCTAAAGAAATGACACTAACCACTCCATGGGAGAGCGCGGTGGCCACAAGCAGAGAATTTTATCATAGGTCAGTGGCTGTGTCACTGCTTGCTTTAATGGCTCTAATGTGATAGGGTAGCCATGCCTCAATCCAGGATCTGAACTTGACCCACTGCCTCAGATGCTTTAGACCCAAATAGCTAAACCTGCTTCCTTCTTTCTGACAGTCTGTTCTACATCTGAGAAGAAGGCCATAGGTCTCATCTACTATTTTTTTAAGTGTGTGTGTGTGTGTGTGTGTGTGTGTGTGTGGTGCTGGGGACGGGGACAGATGGAACGTGCTCAGCACATGTCCACTGCTGAGCTGCACGCCTAGTCCTTTAAAGAATGCCTAAAAGCTGAATCCAGACATTTCAACTTAGGTCTTAAGCAAGACCCACCATTAGTCTCCACCCCACCCCACCCCCCACTGTCACTTGACAAGCTATTTCAAAGTCGCCTTGCTTGCTACAGCAAAGAGAAGTCCTTCGAGACGTCTCCTATACAACTAAACGAGGTAATTCAGTTCTGAAGAGTAGCTGAAGCCACCATGTTCCCCAAAAGGCTGTATACCCAAGAACAAGCCTCCAGCCAGCACACCCACAGGGCCCAGAGACCCCAGCACAGCCAGAGGTTGTCCACCGCACCCACGTGGATGGCTTGAAGCATCCTTGGAACCCAGAGAATATGCCAGGTGATGGGCTAGGTGTCACTCTCGCAGGGAGGTCAGCCATACAGGGGCTGTGTCTGGTTTGTCGCCCCTCCATACTGGTTTGTCGGAGCAAGCTGCCATGCTGGGATAGCCCCCTTGACAACAAGGGGTAGATCTCTAGACTGAGTAGGCTCACCCTTGCTGGCCCAGCTCTATACCATGAGGAAATGGGTCACAATACATTACAAATATATATGTGACACTGGCAAAATAAATAAAAACTAAAATTAAAAAACAGAACAAAATACTACCCATAGTCACATCAAAAAAATACATCTCTAGACAAGTATTGAAGCACAAACCTTTAATCCCAAGCCTTGAGAGGCAGAGTTGAGTCGATCTCTTTGAGTCTGGGGCTAGCCTACTCTACATATGGATAGAGCTCCAGGCCAACTAGGACTATATAACAAGGCCCTGTCTCCAAAAAAGGTCTCCAGGATGGGTCATCATCATTGTAGGATTTCAGAATCCACAAAAGATGAGTCACTCTACCCCGGCCTCTCAGTGCTCATGGGGAGAAGAAAGCAAGCAACTGTTCAGATCCAGCCACCCGCACAACAAACACTTATTGAGAACCTGCTGTATACAACAAACCCTCCCCCGTGGGTGGAGAAGAATCAGTGCTGGCTTACCATTCCGCTAGGCTCCTCCCAGGAACCCAGCAAGGCTTCACAGTCATCACTTGCCTCAGCCAGGAGTGGCCTCACCCCAGTTTGTGTTCTCTCTCTCCCCCCCCACCTGTTCCCTGCCAGTCTTTCTCCCCCTTTCTGTCCTTCTCTGTCCCCCATCGCTGTCCTCATGCTCATGGCTCTGCTCCCATCTGTCTACCTCTAACCCCTCCTCCAGACCCTCACTCTCTCCCCTCCCCCAAATAAATCTCCTTTAGGTCCGTACAGGGCGTAATTTCTCAGGGGGACTCCTTGGCACGGGTCCGCCAGGCACACACACGCCGCTCAGCTTCCGAGTTACACTTTATAACAATCAGACTACACCAAGTCCCCCGTCCTCGGTGCAGAAGACTGATATGATGAAGAGGCATAAACGCGGCTGGCCAAGACAGGAAGGCCTCCTGGCGATGTGCCACAGATATTACCACCTGGCCTTATCTGTTATCCCAAGGGAGGATGGTTTTACGCTGGCCTGTTGGGTTTTAGCTGTGAATTCCTAGTGGAGGCGTTTGCTCAGGACCTGGGACCGGGGACCGACCAAAGACTTCTCCTATACTTTGGCACCGAATTTCCCAAGCCCAAGGCACTGAAAGCAGGATTCCGGCTCCTTTGGCTGTCAACACCCTCCTGTTAGGTAATGAGGTTGTCTTCCACTGGGCTGCTAGCGAAGCAGAAACATTTAAGCTCACTAAATGGGCTGCTTCTCCTTTGACTACATAAGCACCTGAATGAGACCAGGGTTGCCCAGGTCCAGGCAGAACACCTTCCCCATCTCCTCGTCTAATTTCACTAGGCTTTGGGAAGGAACACTTGGCAAATCTGCACCTCTGTCCCTGTCCCCTGACATTATTATAGAGGCCACTACATGGACCTCATCAAGACTACTGCTTGTAGCCTGATCCTTCCTACAGAGCCGCCCTCCCCGGCCCCTTCCTTCTTAATCCTCGCTGAAAGGCGGCTTGCACAGTTGCTCACATCTGACATAGGTCCCAGGCTGTGGCTCCCACAAAGGTCTTCTGATTAAGGACTCTGAACCCGATTATGTGGGCATTCTTAACATAGCAAAGACAGAACGAAGGCTGTGAATGGCCATAAATGACTCTAAGAATGTGTGAGGTTCACTGTACACACACACAAGTATTTATATTTTAGTAACTAATGTATTTATTTTATAAATTGGGGGGTGGGGGTAGGGTCTCACTATATAGCCCAGGCTGTCCTGGAACTCGATATGTAGACCAGGCTAGACTCAATACATAGACCAGGTTGGCCCCACACTACATAGACCACCTGCCTCTGGCTCTGCCTCCCAAGTGCACCACCACACTCAGCTAGAGTAATAGATTTTTAAATATTCTCAGTGGTATCTTTTCCTATGAAGAACACAAACATAAGAATCAAACTTTTTTTTTTAAAAAGTGAGCTACATTTATTTAAGAAGAAAAAGCAAGACAGTCTCACTGGCCAGCCTTGACCTCTCCCCTCCCACACCTCCGCCACATGCTCTGTTCAGAACTCTCAAGTCTAAAAAAGAACAAGTGTTGAGAATTTTAAAAAGAGTTCAAGGTTCGGCTTAGGTAGAGCGCTCGCTTACCCAGCATAGGCAAGGCCTGAGGTCCTACGTCCACCAAGAGCATGGAGGGATACAGTTATCAGTTGGGTTAAGATGAATGATGCCTACTACGGCAAAATTATACACGTTCTGGGGTGCCAACAGGCGTACAGTACCTGCAGTAAGATTCAAGGACTTTCTCACTGAGGAGGATTGGTACCTGGGAGCCAACACAGCACAGCAGAGTCTACAGTAGCTTCACGCTCCTGCAAGAAGAGAAGAGAGGGTCGTCACACAGCTGTGTTTGGACACCAGAGCCTCCATATGGGGCTGTCAGGCAAAGGAATGATTCGCTTAGCCCTGCTGCAGTAAGCAGGACGCCATCACTGAAGGAGTCCACAGGTGGGCACTGACGAGGCTAAGCATGGGGTAGCATGAAGGTTTGAGAGTCACTCTCCTTTCTCTGCCAGGGCATCCCGTGCTTGTGACCGCTGAGCTACCTCTCTGGCCTCATGAAATTTTTTTTAATGGCATATTGCATGCCAACACTATCTGCATATATCGGTCAAACAGGACTGTACCTGAGTCCCAGTGAAAACACGCCGAGTCTCAGGATTTAAAAGCCCTCATGAGATGATTTCAGATCCCACCAATGGTACATGGAGCTCCGGTGGCATATGCAAGCGCAACATATGCCAAAACTAAGTAAGGTGACTACGGCTTGTGAGGTGGTGCTCACTAAGCACGCAAACAGCCCTGGGGTCAGTCCCCAGGACTGAAAAGAAGAGGAGATTCAGCAGGGGACTCTTAAATAGCTGTTTGGGGGGCTTGCTCTGGTCACATTTTTCTGCTGTCGAATGTAAAACACGTAATGCTAAATGGGAGAGACAGAAAAGCCATCCATTAATCCAAGGCCAACCTATTGGGATTAGTGGCCTGGAATGCATAGAGAGTAAATTCATTAGGACTGCTTTTCCCTAATCCAACCGACTCTTATCTGCCAGACTTGCAAATTCCTTTGTTAAAAGCAGGATAATGAAAACTCCATACACCTAATATGTGAGGAATTCAATTATCTCATAGTAAGGTAGTGTTTAAACACTACCCTCCAAGGCCTTCAGGGGTGAGGAGGCCTATGGACCTGTGATTGTGCACCTGAGGCTGTGCTCTAGTGATAGCAGGCACCTGGCCCACCCAGGGGAAATAGGCACTGGTGGTATTAGCAAGCTTACCGCCCCGCCCCGCCCCCCCTCCCCCCCATGTATAAGTCAAAAGGAGTCAGATGTTGCATTTAATAGAGACTCAGTAAAAGCACCTAGAGCCTGTTGCACACACCGGGAGCTATGCTGACCATTAGCCATTTTGAGGCTATGCCAAGAGTCCGTTCTTTTTCTTTTAAACATTCCTTGAGAATTTCAGACAAAGTATTTTAATCATTCTGACCCAACTCCTCCATTCCCCCAAAACCCCCATTTTTAAAAATAACCCATCAACCCCAAGTTTCCCCAAATATTCATTAGAGGGTGGCTGACCTAGGATGAGCCTAATGAAACCTAACTCCCCTTCCCCCAGAAGCCATCCACTGTCTGTGTGGTTCCTCAGAGGTTAGGGCTGGTGAACCCGCCTCCCCTCCCTTCAAGTGATGCCTGGCTAGATCTTGTGCAGGTGGCCACAGCTGCCTTTGAGTCTGTGAGTACAACAGTCCTGCCGGTCCTGCCGTGTCTCTCACCGCTGCCTCTTATGACCTTCCTGCGCAGAGGTGGCCATCCTGGAAGAGTCTGCTGGATCACAAAACCTAGAAGAATCTCCTCCATCCTTCCGCCTGCTAGTCTTGAAACATGACATAGCTTCCATCTTAAATGTCCCCAAAGGGCCCATATGGTAAAGGATCATTGCTCATCCTATAGGTTATTGGGAGCTTGTAGAATTTTTAAGAGGTGGGGGGTGGCAGTTAGCCCATCGAGCAGGTTCTTAAAGGAGACAGTGGGATACAAGCAGCCATTGAAGATAGATCCTTGAAGGAGACAGTGGATGCAAGCCCTTCCTCTCTCTTGTGCTGTCTAGCCAGGAGTGGGGAATTTTGCGTCTCTCCTGTTTCTGCCATAGAAGAAAGCTATAGATCAAGCCAGGAGCTAAGCCGGGAAGCAGTGTCCCCTGGTTTCTACTTTAGTCCCTGCCTGGGCTTCTCTCAAGGATGGACTGTAACCAGTAAGAGGAAACAGACCCATTTCCTCCTACAGTTGCTCGTGACTCGTGTTTCATCACAGCAACAGAAAGCAAACAAAGGCAGCTACGGGTTTCTATACACTCCCCTCGGGCCGCCGTAAAATTGAAATGTAAACGTTCTCTCAGAGACCACACTATCTAGACAGACGCTGCCTGAGGTTCTACAAAAGTGTGTTTGGGTGGGTGGGCGGGGTTAAGATTTAAAATCTCAAAATGAAACATGGTCAAAAAAGAATGGTTAGATATATGTCCTAGCCCCAGCCTATATTTATTTACACCCCAAATGCTGTCCTCCCTCACAAAGTCCCTCCCCCCATTCCCCCTCCTTTTCTCCTCTGAGAGGGTGGGGCCCCCTGAGTATCCCCCCTCCCCCCCAGCGCATCAAGTCTCTGCGGGGTTAGACGCACCGTCTCCCACTGCAGCCAGACAAGGCAGCCCTGTGTGCTAGAAACCTCGGTCCAGCCCATGTATGCTCTTTGGCTGGTGGCTCAGTCTCTGACCCCACAGGTCCAGGTGAGTTGACTCTGTTTAGCCTCAGCCTTTCATTCATTATATTACCCCACCCATCCTGTACCAAGATCACGTGGCTCAAAATTTGATGCTTTGTCCTTCAAGCCACAAAAACCTTGAGACAGAGGACACATCGCCCTTCATCATTGGACACTGAAGGTGGCCAATGAAAGAGAGTCTTACCCATGAGCAGAAATCAAATGATGGCTCCAAACTGAAGAAACTGGAAGGGATGGGGGCGTTGATCTGCCCTTCCCACCCCCGCGGACATCTGGAGATGTTTAGAGCACAGGTTCTCAATCTTCCCAATGCTGCGACCTTTAAATACAGTTCCTCATGTTGTGATGATCCCCCACCGTAAAATTAATTTCATTGCTACTCCATAACTGTGGTTTTTACCACTATTATGAATTACAATGTAAATATATTTTTGTTTTCAGATGGTCTTAAGCAACCCCTGTGAAAGGGTCATTTGACACACACACGCACACACACACACACCAGGTCTTGACCCACAGGTTGAGAGCCACTGGTCTATAGACCTCTTCAGTTTCCATACTAAGGAATATGAGTTAAGTAACTGGGAGGCCAAGGATGTTACAAAGCCATCTGCAGTGTACACTGGGCAGTAGAGAAACCGCGCCTCCTGGTGTGGACCCGGAGAATGGAAAATGCTGCACAGATCTAATAAAGCAGTTGGAGAACGCTCGATTACCTAAATCCCAAGACCAAGAAAGCACGAATAAGATCTACAAGCGAGCATGTATTTGCAAGAATCCAAAACCTCGTTGCTGCATCCGGTGAGAAACCTAGCTGTCTCCAAAGCATGAGAGAGGAAGCGAACGCATCAAAGCACAGAAAAATGAAGTGTGGGCAGAGATCCCAACTCGGGAATGAGCCTGCTGACCTGTAGACAGACATCAGGAAAGGTCTGTAGAATTGAGATTGCTAGCAAGGCAGTTGGTGGTGCACGCCTTTAATCCCAGCACTCAGGAGGCAGAGGCAGGCGGATTTCTGAGTTCAGGGCCAGCCTGGTCTACAGAGTGAGTTCCAGGACAGCCAGGGCTATACAGAGAAACCCTGTTTTGAACAAACAAAAAATAAAAACATTAAGAGAGAAAGAAAGAAAGAAACAAAGAAACAAAGAAAGAAAGAATTGAGATTGCTGGGTGCCCACTCTGCCCTACAAGTCTGCCAGGTGGCTTCCAAGTTCCTGGCTGGGTATACAGTTCCTATGTCATAGATGTGCAGGGGCTCACAAAAGGTGACTCCATATTAAGTTCAGGCCCCATTGGCATAGTATTTAAAAGTCCTCTTATGGGGCTAGAATGATGACTCAGAGGTTAAGAGCACTGGCTGCTCTTGCAGAGGACCTAGCTTCAGTTCCCAGCCCCCACATGGTGGCTCACAACTGTAACTCCAGTCCCGGGGTGTCTGGTACCCTCTTCTGGTTTCTGCAGGTACTACATCCACGTGCGGCACACAGGCTCAGGATGGGTGCCATTGTACCCTCGAGCACCTCATTAATGAGATAAGGTGAGGAAGCAGAGGTTTGAGGAGAATTCTGGTCCCAACTCCTGATGGCCAGGAAGGCAGAATGAGCTTAGACACAGCGTTCCCAGTCCCAGCATCTTCCCTCCTCCAGAGCACAAAGAATTGGTTAAAAATCAAAGAGCATCAATGCATGCCCGTATGCTCAGAACACCTAGGTAACTACAGCAAGAGACTCAGGTTCAAAGCCAGCCTGTGTCACACGGTGAGATCCTGTCACGACAGATGATTGATTGACTGATAGAGAGAGGCAGAGCCAGCCAGAACTATACAAGGACTCCCTAGAATAGTCTAGATTGACTGACTGACAGACAGAAATCTGTTAAGTTTGTTTTTTTTTTTATTTAATAAATGCATTCATTCTTGGAGGATGAATGTCACGGGCCCACAAATGCTTTCTCTCCATCCCATTCTGTCCTTCAACCCTGGGTGCCCGCTCTCAGCAAGCATGGCGATCTCTCTGCCAAACGGCTAATGAACTACACAGATAAATGCAGCCAAGGAGAAGCTGCTATTTAAAGGGATACTGTTTGATGGGTGAATAATCAGCCCTTAATTACATGGTTTGTCTTTTAAAAGTAAAGAATTATCTCATTAATGAGGTGCTCGAGGGGACAGTGGCACCCATCCTGAATTTGAACGTGTAACATGTCTGTCAGCCAATCTACAAAATACAGCCCTGGCCAGTGCCGAGGTAAGGGTCTGATGAGAGAAGGACTATTCTTTTGTTGTTGCTATTGGGGGTTTTCTTTTCTTTTCATTCTGTAGGAGTGTTTTGCCTGAGTGTGCCTCTGCTCCACATGCATGCAGTACCCACAGAGGCCAGAAGAGGGCGTTGCATCCCATGGACCTGGAGTTATAGCTGGTTATGAGCTGCCTTTTGGGTGCTAGGAATCAAGGTCCTCTGAAAGAGCAGCCAGTGCTCTTAACCTGAGCCATCTCTCCAGTCCTAAGAAGGCTAGTCTTGCCACCCACAAATACAAAACACACACTGCGGGACACACAAAGACAATACACATACTACACGTTATCAACAAAATGAACAGGTAAAAGGAAGGAAGCTTAGAAAGCCAGGCTTTATGACTCACACCTATAACCCCAGCACTCACCCTTGCCTCAAAAATCAGCAAAGAAAAGGACACGGGGGGAGGGGGGGGAATTAAAGGTTGATCCAAAGATCTAACCTGGAGCAGCTCAATAGAAGAGAGTGTAGTGTGGCGGTCAAACCCGGCTCTGGAGGGGCTACTCTTACAGATGTCTTCAAACTGCATGTGGCTTCCCCTACTCTGATCCTATACCTGCATGTTCTCACACAGCTCAGTAATCACCGTCCAGTGCCCTTTATCCCCAAGACCTGCTCATGTCAACTGCCAGGGCCCACGTAGATCAGTAGAAAACTAACCAGATAAAAGCAGGACTCCTTTGCACGTGCACGTACCCTGGAAGGTGCCTGAGAAGGACAGTGGCCTAGGGACAAGCTCAATGGGCCTCCCAGCAGGATGCAGGCAGACCACTTGTTATCTCTCTCCATGGAACCATTGCTTGTCTTAAAGCGCCTAGCATCCTCCCAGGCCTTGCCACGCCCCTTCCTGTGCCTTTCTGTGCACCTTTGACCCAGTGCCTGTGAAAGTGGGGCTGACCCAAATTTCATTCTTCCCCCCACTGGGACCGCTCAGAACGTTTCCCTGCTGGCCTTGAGACTTGCAGGGATCTGAACACTCGCAAAAAAATAAAATAAAGATTTAAACAGGTAAACAGAAATTTAATTCAGGTTTGGCTCATGACTTAGCAACTCCACTCAAAGGTATTGAAGGGACTCCAGCCAGCATGGATGGCTCTGGAAGGCCTTGCCCACTAGACTACATTCTTGAAGCTAGCCACCAAAGTCTATTCCTTTATGTGGCCATCCTGAGGCTGACCATCAAGGTCCAGTGATCAAAGTATTGAAGTCCAGCAATCAAGAGCCCCCTTTGGTTCACCTAATTAACATGTCCAATCAGAACACACCACCACAAGCTAGCCCATTCAAACACAGGCCCCTCCTCTCCTTCCCTTACAAATGACACCTGCAAGGTCCTGTGCTGCTGTTTCCTGCCTGAGTCAGAGGGCAGCCACTTTGACCTTTCTTCCCTGCTTCATAAAGGAGCTCTCTGTGAAAATAGGGGTTTAGGTGTGGTTTGTGCCTACTCCTGGGTTGAGAGGGAACCCCCGCCGTGCGAGGTGTCCTAACAGGAGTGTACCCCAAAATTTATAATAGCAAGAAGTGGAAACAACTCAAATGCACCGTGTTGTGGACTATTATCCATCCATAAAAAGTTATGAGGTATTTGAGGTACTGACCCACGCAATAACATGGACAGGCCTGGAGAGCACCATTCTAAGTGAAAGAAGTCGGTCATGAATACGGTGGGCAGGTCCGTTTGTATGAACTGTCCTGAATCCAGACGGAAAGAACTTATTGCTTGCCTGGAAGGGGAGGGAGGAAGGAGGAGCGCACAGGAGGTTACACAGGGGTGAGGAATGGAAACTCTAGAATCGCAGTGATGGACGGATAAGCCTTTGTACTCACGGAAAAACACCAAGTTTCACTCAAACCAAAGAACATCACAGCACACGGATGACATTTTAAGATGCTGATGCAGGGGGGGGGGTTGTTGGGGGGGCTGAGAGAATGGTTATCAGAGATCCATTCCATCATGAGGGAACCAGAGGATGCTCCTGCCAGCAGGGAACCGGAAATGCTCTCACCAGCAGCCCCTCGGCCACAGACTTCAGTTCTGCTCTGAGTCTAAACTCTCATCTCCACCCCTCCAGATCAATGAGCGGACTCCAGCTGCAGCAGGTAAGCACCGGGCACCGTGTTCACAGGGCCATTTACGGAGAATGGCCATTCTGCTCTGAGAGAGTCAGGAACACGAAATGAACTCCTGCCTAATAAACACAGCCAGCCCATGCACGGCAGCTTGGGCTGTTCTCTTACAGTGGGAATACAAAACCCAATCACAGCTCGCAGCCTGCATAGAGCAATGTCAGGGCACAGAATGAGATTAAGAAGGACTATGACATTTGCTAAATATGGCCATATATACGGTTTCTAGGCCTCCGGCTCCAAACTGAGGGAGGAGTAGGAACCCCTCTACTTAGAGTGTATACGTGTGTGTGTGTGTGTGTGTGTGTGTGTGTGTGTGTCTGTGTGTGTGTGTGTGTGTGTGTGTGTGTGTGTGTGTGTATGTGTGTGGTCCAGGACCAGAGTAATCGGGATGACTTCAGGAAGCAATCATGAGGAAGATTTTTTTTTTTTTTTCTTTTTAAAGTTTAACAGCAAAGCTTTGGAGACGCGCCCAGCTCAGGGAGGCAGAGGCGAACTGGGAGACACATTCCCAACAACAGTTTGTGCAAGATGTTCACAAATAGACCGGTCATTGGCTTTCGGCTGCCAAGACACAAGCCAGGTGACTTCCTGTAATACTATGGAATGTATGTATGATGCTGAGGGACATCAGCCACCTCTTCCTTCCCTCTAAAGACAAATGAATTTGGGGTGTGGCCTCCTGGAGCCCACAGGTCTGAATTAAGAAGCCCTTTAAGAAGGCAGTCTGTGCTAGCCCTGTGATTACCTCAGGAAATTAGGCAAGCATTGACAAGCCTAAGCCTTGCTGTACTTTTATAAACTTGAGAGTAATTTGTTCTCCTGGATCTAAATTGCTGACTGACTACTACAAATTTATGCAAAGAAAGGGTGGGGGGTGAGCATCCCGGGAGCCGCACCTCAGTCCTCACCCCCCACGCATGCGGCACAGCCTTCCCTAGAGGGGATATTCCACATGCCAAGCCGTTGAGGATCGTGAGAAGGATCCCAAACAGCTCCATAAGAAAGTATGTGGTGCTTGGAAGGGCAGAAACCAAGCTAATCCATCCCAAACACAGTCTGTATCCCACGTACATTCACCAAGGTCCCCTGAAAGGAATCTGACTTTTGTTATCATTTAAACAATGTTGTCATATCGACAGATAATGCTCAAGAGATTCACATCTAAATTACTGGAAGTCAGTGATCTCACCCAGTCCAGGAACCAGATGGCTCCTCTCGGTGGGGACACTGAAAGCTGAGTCTTTAGGTAGGGCCCTAAAAATTCCAACGCCCACTTTCTAAGTTACTTTGGAACTTAATCGATTACAAGAAAAATACTTGCTTAAAGGCACCTTGGGGACAGAACAACAGTCAGAACACGTGAAGAGACCATACTAACCATGATCTGCTCCAGGAGTTGACAAGAAAGAACACCCTGGGGGTTGAAGCCATGGCTTGGTGGTTAAGAGCACACATTGTTCTTCCAGAGGACCCAAGTTCGGTTCCCAGAATGCGTGTCAAGCGGCTCCCAATCCCTTGTAACTCCAGCATTGGGAAATCTGACAACTCCATCTGGCCTCCATGGGCCATGACATACACCCACACACACACAGAGAGATAGCACACCACACACACACACACACACACACACACAGAGACAGACAGACAACACACATACACATGAATAAAAATAAAAATCTTAAGGGGAAAGAAGAGTACCTAGCCTGTTTATTGGGAGACCTGAGTTAGGAATGGTTCCATTTTTAAATCATTATAAAAAATAAATAAGGAAGGAAAAAGGAAAGGAAGAGGAGGCTAGACCATTCAGGCCCTCCAGGACTAAAATGTTTACAGTACACTCTGGCCCTTTCAGAAGCTGGCTGCTCAAGCTGAGCCAGCCTGCACCTCCTCCACCTGAGCAGCTAAAATCATGGATTGCAGCCTGTAAGTTGAAACAAACCCTGTCCTCTTTAAGGCAGTGTTTCATCAAAGCAACAGAGCAAACTAAGACAGTCACCAAACCTTCATCTGAATGATGCTCTAGGAACAGTGCCACCCCCTGGGCTCTGACAAACCAACAGCCTTCCTCCAGGAGACCACCTCCAAATTCCAGCATACTACTACCGAAGTCCTGGATACCCAGGCTACCTAGCCGGGACAACCAAGTGCTAAGTTAGCTAGCAAAACAAATTACAGGTGCCCTTGGGGAGAGAGCAGAGGTACGGTTGGCTCTCCCTGAAGCTGGCGTTACGGACTGTTGTGTGCCATGGGATGTGGGTGCTGGGAACCAAACACAGGTCCTCTCGATGACTGGCGATTGTTCTAAAACAGTGTCACCTCACCAGCCCTCAAAAGTTGTTTTAAAAGGTGTGGGGGCACCTCCAGTTCCAGAGGATCTGACACCGCTTCTGGTCTCCTTGGGTTCAGCACTAACGTGGTCGGCAGACAGACAAGGCTGCTGGCGAGATAGTCATACCCATATATGTAAATCTTAAAATAAGAAGAAGCAGAATTAAGCTGGAGTTGAAATATGCAAGAATCCTCTGGGTTCCTAGTTCTTTTCTCCATTTTGAAGAGATTTCCACACCAGAGTGGGCTCAGCATGATGCTAGCACTGTCCTTTACAATGTCACTCCTTAACGCGTGGGAGACCTGATTAACAGCTAACTTATAACGCGCTGTGACGATTAAGTACCCAAAGTCACTGCTATAGCACAACTGTATTGTGTAATTGAAGAAATCACTATACAAACATACAGCTTAAAAACCTCAACTTCAGGGACTGAAGAGATGGCTCAGTGGTTAGAGCACTGGCGGGTCTTGCAGAGGACCTGGGTTCAGTTTGAAGCACCCGCATGGTGGCTTACAACCACCTGTAACTCTACTTGCAGAGAATCTGACGCCCTCTTCTGGCCTCTGGGGGCATCGCACACATGTGGTACAAGGCACACACTCAGGCAAAACACCCACACTCACAAAACAAACCTTTTTAAAAATAGCATTTCACCAAGCATCGCAGCTCATGCCTTTAACCCGAGGCAGGAGGACCTCTGTGAATTTGAAGCCAGCCTGGTCCAAATTTTCATTTCAATATATTTAAATATTGGGATGTCCAGTCTCTACAGAGCAAAACAAAGGCCTTGTCTGTGTTCAGGAAGGCATGACTCTTGCATCGTGAATCTCAGCTTGTCACACAAGCGCATGGAACTGAGATCAATCCCCAGTCCATAAAAGCCAATGTTGGAGAGACAGGAGGATCCCTGAAGCTCACTGGCCAGGCAGCCTCATTGAAGTAGTGAGCCCCAAGTTCAGGGAGATCCCTTGTCCCAAAACCTGGGTGGAGCCAGACAGTGGTGGTACACACCTTCAGTCCCAGCACTGGGGAGGCAGAGATCTCTGTATTTGAGGTCAGCCTGGTCTACGGTAGAGTTCCAGGCTAGCCAGGGCTACATGGTAAGACTCTGGGAGCAGCTGACGAAGATACCCAGAGTCTGTATTTCCACATACGTGCGCATACACGCCAAAATTCGCACAAGCCCACCAAATGCTTGGTTTCTGCCTACTCTTCCATGAGGCCATTTTTCTGGTCTGAACTTAGGCAAAAATAAATAAATAATTAATTTTTAAAAATTATATATATTTTTTTTTAAATTAAAAAAAAAGAAAAAGCCCAACCAAGAGAAGCTACTTTCTTTCCTCTGCCCAGGAGGTCTGGATGCTCACAAAGCCCCATTATTTGTTTTGCCAAAGTGTGTATACATTGAATAGAAATGTTTGCTTTCCACATCCTGCTTTATGAGTCTAAAGAAAAATAACTAAAGAATTAAAGAATAATTTCAAGGACACTTTTTTTTAAAAAACCCATCCACGTCACTTCCTACCTTTTAATTTAAGTTTCTGTCAACGGGTCATCTACTTTTTTCTTTTTTTCTTTTTTCTTTTGCCCTGACCTTTACATGGGACAATCTCGCTTCAGAAACCACTTCAAGGGAAAAGTCAAAGTAAAATGTCACCAGAAAAAGACAACAGGTGGCCAGCAGCCAGGAAGGCACCCACAGCTCAGCCCGGAGGCTGTGACAAGTCAGAACCCAGGCTCAAGGTGGGTGGACCAGGCTCGGCAGCTGCCTGCAGACTCCTGAATACGCCTAAGCATGCCATCTGGCACCTGACCTAACTCCATCACACCTATATCAGTGAGCCAGCCCAGGTCCCGGGGTCCACACAAGAGCCAGGGTCCTTCACCCAAGATATACTTACTAGATTTTCTTCACCAACAGAGTAAGAGGTCCAAACCCTGAGAAGGTGAACAGCAAGCACATGTGAACCGTTACTGCATGTGAGGCCCAGAAAACAGGAATGGATTAAAGGTTAATCCCTCAAAGCTTTAGTCTGGGTGACTGATAGGAATTCTAAATTTGGATGTAGAAATAACTAAGTTTGCAGGGCATACTAGCACATACCTTTAATCCCAGTGTTCAGGAGGCAGAGGCAAGTTAATCTCTGTGAGCTCAAGACCAGCCTGGTCTATATTTCAAGTTCCAGGCTGGCCAGGAAGTACTGAGTTGATGCAATACCTAAGTCAAACCTGTGGCTCTGCCATCTGGGCTTCTACCACAACACTCTCTGCTCTGGGTTATAATCTAGAGATGGATGGAAAGATAATAGTACAAATTACTGAGAACAAACCCGCTAAATCCTGGACCTGGCAGCCGGAGGAGGCTGCTCTTAGCATTCCCAGACTAGCAAGCAAAGCAACAGACCCAAGGCAAAGGCCTGCTCCATGTGAGACATTGGTCTTCAAAAATCTTCAGAGGACAAAGTTGAACCTCCACTGTCTTAGTCAGGGTTTCTATTCCTGCACAAACATCAGGACCAAGATGCAAGTTGGGGAGGAAAGGGTTTATGGAGCTTACACTTCCATGCTGCTGTTCATCACCAAAGGAAGTCAGGACTGGAACTCAAGCAGGTCAGGAAGCAGGAGCTGATGCAGAGGCCATGGAGGGATGTTACTTACTGGCTTGCTTCCCCTGGCTTGCTCAGCTTGCTTTCTTATAGAACCCAAGACTACCAGCCCATGGATGGTACCACCCACAAGGGGCCCTCCCCCCTTGATCACTAATTGAGAAAATGCCTTACAGCTGGATCTCATGGAGGCATTTCCTCACCTGAAGCTCCTTTCTTGGTGATAACTCCAGCTTGTGTCAAGTTGACACACAAAACCAGCCAGTACATCCACCAAAGACTTTGCTGTTGAAATGACCAAGGTAACACCACCCTGTGCCTGCCTTCCACCCCCAAAAGTAACATTCACCTTGGCAATGCTTCTGGGATGGTCCACAACCTTGATCATGGTCCACACACATTATGTGGTATCTGGTAGGTACTGCTGAGTCTTTCGAGCAAAGACGTTACCAAGCAACTAGCTCCACATCCCTCACTAATGTAAACACCCCCGTACCTCTGCTCCAGCACTGATGCATTTTGGATTTGTCTTTTAAAACACTGTTCCACTGAGCTTGAGCACCAAGAGACCTTCCAGAGGAGGCCCATTCTTGGTCTGGCCATTAATAAAGGACTCAAGGGGCTGGGGAGATGGCTCAGCGGTTAAGAGTATCAACTGCTCTTCCAGAGGTCCTGAGTTCAAGTCCCAGCAACCACATGGTGGCTCACAACATCTGCAATGGGATCCGATGCCCTCTTCTGAGGTGTCTGAAGACAGAGACAGTGTACTCACATACATGAAATAAATAAATAAATCTTAAAAAAAAAATAAGACTCAAAACTTTCAATTGGCTTAATCAGTGTAGTTGTCTAAAACTATCTTGAGTGAATCATTTCACCATAGGTAGCCAGCAGACAAGGACTTATCTGTGTTCTTAAAAACTTGAAGACTTCAGACAAAGCTCACTTGGGAAAGTTTTCCTGAAGAAATCATTGGCGAAAGCCGATTTGTAATAAAAAAAATTATGTCCCAAATTCCTAAAGTCAAGACAGCCTTAGATCAAAACAGCACTGGCAAGCTAGCCCTATAATGCCAACATTCAGAAGGCTGAAGCAGGAACACTGTAAGTCTGAGGCCAGCCTGGGTTATTTAATGAGACTCTCTCCTTTTTGGGGGGACGGGGGGTGGGAGGTGGGGGGGGGAGGTTCAAGACAGAGTTTCTCTGTGTAGCCCTGGCTGTCCTGGAACTCACTCTGTAGACCAGGCTGGCCTAGAACTCAGAAATCCGCCTGCCTCTGCCTCCCCGAGTGCTGGGATTAAAGGCGTGCGCCACCGCTGCCCAGCTGAGACTCTCTCAAATGAGAGATTTCCCCAATATCCGGTGTTTAGTAAGGCACATAGAAATACCCAGCACCCAGTTGGGGATATGAAACTTGGAACTGAAAACCCAAGGTCTGGGTTCACCAAGAATCAAGCATTGCCCCCACAGGGCTCTCCAGGGGGAAGACACGGACACACACTTAATGAGTCAATGGAGCTACAGCATTAACAAAAGGGAGGACAGAGATGTTTTAAAAAGTCCAAAGGCAGAGGGACCTGGTGTCCTGCCTCACTGGTCTTCCTTGGGCCCCACGCCCTCTCCTTTCTCAGTACATTTTGACGAAACATAGCCCATCTTCATGCCAGCTTAGCATGATGCATGATGCTGCCAAATCAAACATGAGATCGATTTCATGTGAACAGTAAGAGACTATTTAAGGTAACTATGCCCTGGATGGATCATCATTATGTTCCAAGTATTGCTAAAAAAAAAAAAATCATAAATCATTAAAGTTATTCTGGGTACCGGGTGGCAGGAAAGCAATTCTGGGCTTTATTTTACCGACTGTTGTCAAGGGAGAAGGGATATGGAAATATAGTCACTACAAATTTAACTGAGTGCCTAGTATTTTAACTTGATGTATGTTGTTGGCAACGCTGGTCTCACTCCACCTTGCGAGGCTGAGACCCTGAGCTGGTGGCAGCTGCTCCCTGCAAAGGTACTTCCCCAGACAAAGCTAGAGACCAAGGACTTCCTCGTTTGACTGGTGGGGTTCGGGGATGGGGGAGGCGCCACACACGTGGTACAGGAGCCTACTTCATCGAATCTGCCCAGGAAAGGAATGGCCAATCCCACAAATTATTTCAGAGGGTGAGGGCAAAGCGTGTGAACCAGAAAGAGGAACTAAGAAAGGTGACACCAAGCATCAGCTTCGTGATCAAAGGAATGAAAGTCAATGCCACAGTGTGTCACTCCCGGAAGCTCACTTGATCTGTGGAAATGGGGTGCACACCAACTGCTTGTGTTACCACAGTATCCACAGCCCCCCAAGAACTATGTATGACCGTGAGACATTTGCTAGCTAAGAGCGTCGTCACCTTGGGGCACTGTCTCGCTGACTTTTCTCATCACTGACAAAATCCCCTGATGGAAGCAATTTAAGAATGAATGAGTTATTGGCACATAATTGGGGGGGGGTACAGTCCATCATAGTGGGGAAGGCATGGTGGCAAGAATGGAAGGCGGGGTGTGTGTGTGTGTGTGTGTGTGTGTGTCAGAGTCCATAGTCAGGAGGCAAAGAGGGATCGGTGCATTTTATGTGTTTTGCCTGTGTATGTCTGTGCACCATGTGCATGCAATGCCTGTGAAGGACAGAAGAGGGTGTTAGATCACCTGGAACTGTAGTTACGGACCTTTACCTTTATGAACTGCCATGTGGGTGCTGGGAATTGAACCCAGGCCTTGCAACCACTGTTACTTTTTTTTTTTTCTTTTGAGGTTTTTCGAAACAGGGTTTCACTGTGTCTAGCCCTGGCTGTCCTGGAACTCAGTTTGTAGACCAGGCTGGCCTCGAACCCACAGATATCCACCTGCCTCCTGAGTGCATGCACCACTGCCCGCCCAGCCACAAACAGTGTTCTTTATCTCATCCTTTCTCAGTTATTCAGTCAGGACCCCAGACTAGTGACCCCCACATCTAGGGTGAGTCTTAGGGTGAGTCTTCCTTACCCGGTTAAATCTTTCTAGAAAC
Organism: Rhynchomys soricoides; assembly: GCA_019843965.1. Lineage (NCBI taxonomy): Eukaryota > Metazoa > Chordata > Mammalia > Rodentia > Muridae > Rhynchomys > Rhynchomys soricoides. The sequence continues at coordinate 1,810,332 of JADRCH010000137.1, forward strand.
ACATCTCACGAGTGCGTGTTTCTTAGGTGATTCTAGATCCATTCGAGCTGGTGGAGATCAACGGTCACTGATTCTTAACCGACACCTGCTGCAGTAATAACCACAGGAGCAGATGCTGTACTCCATAAGAGAGGGGTCTTGAAACCTGCCACCTGACAATTCTAAGTTACCCACCTCCAAGGACTCCTGTAAAAATTACTTTCTTGCTAAGGTTTATCTGTAGTACAAACCCCGAGTGCCTATAAATAAAACCAAATAAACAGAACTCCTGCTCACCACACCTGAGCGAGCAGAGTAAGATCCTCAGAGATCAAGGAAGAGCAAAGCAGGTGGCCATGCCTCCCCACCTCCCAGCCCCCACCCTTGCATCAAAGCCGGGCACAGTTGCTTCCTCTTCCCCTTCATCTGAACCCTGCAACCATTCTTAAGTTGGGGCAGCATGCGTGTCCAACCAAGTAAACATCAAAGGACACTTCAAATTTTTTTTTTTTTTATTTATGTTTTTATTCAACCCACGCCAAGATCTCTTGATCTTTCGTTGGAAGGATTCCCAGTGATGCCTTCTCAAGTCAGTGATGTGCCAAAGGAACTTGGACACAGGGAAAAGAAGGAATGGAAGAAAGAAGGGAGAGAGGAGGAAGTTTTAAGTGAGATAGTACTTTATACTGCGGTCAAGACCCAGAATTTTTTTTTTTTTTTTTTTTTTTTTGGTTTTTCGAGACAGGGTTTCTCTGTGTAGCCCTGGCTGTCCTGGAGCTCACTCTGTAGACCAGGCTGGCCTCGAACTCAGAAATCTGCCTGCCTCTGCCTCCCGAGTGCTGGAATTAAAGGCGTGTGCCACCACTGCCCGGCCCTTCTTTTCTTGAGACAATGTCTCAGACCGCAGCCCTGAAAACTCAGTATGTGTAGACAGGGCGGGCCTTGAACTCATGGAAATTGGGCTTGCCTCCAGAAGTGCTGCGATTAGAGGTGTGTTCCACCACACCCACTTCTCATAAATAAATAAATAAATAAATAAATAAATAAGACAGCTTTGGCTCCCCAGCATTGGAGAGGCAGAAGCAGGTAGGTCTCTGAGTTTGAGGCCAGTCTGATCTACACAGCAAGGTCCAGGACAGCCAGAGCTACACAATAGAGAGACCCCAGTCTTCCCCACCCCACCCTCAAAATAAAAAATTAAATAAAAGACACCTTTGCATGTTTCATTACTATGAACTGTGTAGTCTCCCAAAGAATTCAGAATTTAGGAACAAACAGAGCCCGTGATGATGAAACAAATTTGGCAGTGAAGTACACTGCTCACCAAACACCACCTGGCACAAAACTAACCAGCCACAATCTGCGTCCTACACTGTTGGGTGTATGTGACAGCTGTGTTGTGCTGGACAGGTGAGTCTACATGTAAACTAGTGAGTGACGTTTCCCATAAGGTGGTCAGGAAAGATGACAGTGCAAATGAGTCTCTGTCCTCACAGTCACGAGCCGCCACCTCCCTCCTATCAGCCTACACCTAAATGCCTCTGCTGTGAGGCAGGACTGTCCCGTGTTTATTAATGATTTTCACCGGCTATGAAAGCTTAGCTCACACTGCGCTCCCATGAATGTGCCTGAACTCACAGGAAACAGTCTGAAGATGAAAAAGAGACGTTTGCTAATAGTGGGGACCTAGTTAATGCAAGCAGCATGCTCTCCAAACTGGGGACTGTCACTTGTTCTCTGTCGCTGCTTCTTAGGACCACGGATTCGCCCCTTGTCTCTGACACCAGTAAAACCAACTGCAAATCAAACCTGGGTTGAAACTGGACAGAGAGAGGGAGAAGGTGTTCTGAAGGCCCATTTGTTGTCCGTTTAAATAGATAGGTCTGACTCTGCCCTAGTAGGGGAAGCTAGGAGAGGGAGGGGAGAGCCTGGAAGGTTTTCAGAACAATCAAAGTACCATTAAAACCAAAAGAGAGGGGCTGGAGAGACGACGAAGCAGTTAAGAGCGCTTTTTGCCCTTCCAGAGGACTCGGGTTCGATTCCCGGCATCCACATGGTGGCTCACAACCATCTGTAACTCCAGGTCTGGAGGATCTGATGCCCCCCTCTGACTTCTGAGGGCACCAAGCACAAATGTGTTATATGCTCACGCACGCGCGAGTGCACACCCACACACATATCATGCCTACAAAACATTCACACATAAAATGAATTTTAAAAATATTTTTTTTTAAATAAAAAGATACTTTTTAAAGGGGGTGCGAGAAACAGTAGAGAGGGAATGGGTCACGTAACTGTCCAGTTGCTAAACACATGGCACTGTGCTAGGAACCAGAAAGCAATCCCTGTGGTGGGTTGGCCCAATTCGGCTTGTATTTTAATGCTAATTTGGGGGGGGGGCAAGACTGGTGCCCCAGAGATGAGAGGGTCCACGGGTAAGATATTGAGTAACTCTGCCCCCAGTTAATTGTGATTGGTGAATAAAGATGCCAACAGCCAATAGCTGGGCAGAGGAGACCTAGGAGGTGTTAAGGTTGGGCAGGCTTGAGAGAGAGAAGCCATCTTGGGATAGAAGAACACACAGGGGAAGAGAAAGGAGAGCCGCCATAGGTTAGCTGAGCCATAAAAATGTGGCCCGGTGGGCTGGCCAATTGGAGCTTCGAGCAGCCCAGATGAAACTTAGTCAGTAATAACTGGGGTAATGGATAGAAGGTAGATTCTGACAGCGTGGACGGTAGACAGTTGCCTGGCTATTGTGCTGCCTAAGGCATATTTAAAATTATAAAGGCTGTGTGTCTTTCATCCAAGAACATAAATGATGAAAGGTGGGTTTTAAATTATTTTTTTACTACAAATCCCCTGTACCCCGGATCCCGAAAATGGTGGAAGAAGTCAAGCAGCAAATCCCTGTGCTTGGTCTATGTCAAGGCCAAAGCCGGAACTCTGTCACTCTGACGCCAGAACCCCACATCCCCTTACATCCTTACCAGGTAGCTTCAAGTCAAAGGTGACCTCACACCTTCCTGTTGGCCAGTCACACCGCTGCTCTTTGACTTACCCTAGATTTAAGCAACAGCATGAAAGGTCACAGGTCTCTCTAACCAACCAGAGTACAAGGAAGGGTAACTGTCTCCATATGTAAGTAAATAAATAAATAAACATGAATAAAAGTCCCCATAGGGGATGTGATGTGTCTAACTGCATGGCGTAGGGACAGCCAGGTGGGCTGAAGTTTCCCTGGTCCTGCGGCTCAGGGGTCACCTTCCCTACAGCTGACTTGGCTCTGGACTGAGCCTCGGGCCTTTTTTCTGCTTCTCCATCTGATGGTCTGGCTGGAATCCAGGCCCTTCTATATTCCCACTGTCAGGGTCAAGGTACCATTTCCACAGGCTTCGATTGTGGGATCCAAGGCACTAGGGGCCCCCTGGGAACGTCACACTAACTGCAACCTAGGGATGTCCCCTAAGGGCATGACTCTGTACCATCTTGATGAAGGTCACTCATGGGAGAAGGAAATACCCTACAGTACGGGTTCTCCTGGGGGACATTTCTAAATAAGACAACAGCTGGGACCCAAGCATACCCTGTTCCTCCCTGCCAACACCAGCCATGCAGCCTGTATCTGAGGAGCCAAGAGCATCAGAAATACTACCCCAGGGAAATGAAGTCTACTCCAGCCAAGTGTCCTGCCTTGGGAGAGGCTCACAAAGCAACCTTTGTGAGCGGGCGTGTCTCATGATAGTGTTGTCCAAAGACTCGTGACAAACTCCAAAATACCTTGGCCCTTGTGGGCCAGAGAACTGCCAATCACCAGGGCCTCTCCCACTTTCCTTCCCTCGCAGTCATGCAAAGTCTTATTTGCTTCTTTTATTTATTTCAAAACACGGGTCGGGCCTGATAGGAGCGATGACTTCTGCAGCTTCTTAGGAACTGCGGCTCACTGGGGGCTGTGACTCTCTGAAACCCTGATCATATCTCTGACCCTTGGTACAGCCAGCCTTCCTGGGCACACACCCTGCCATCCCCAAACAAAAGAAAAAGGCTTCTTTGGAGTCGGCAATCTAGAACTTTCACCCTTCTGTACTGCAGCCAGTATTGGATTTCTGTCCAGGGAGCAGATATTGAAGACATCTGAACTCGACTGCACTAAAGTCTTATTTCTGCGAATCTGGCTCTCTGCCACACCCTGTCCTGCTGTGAACCAGGGGCATGCTTCAAGGGCAAGGTGGGGGCAGGAGGGCATGCTTCAGAGCCTGCTGCTCAATCCAAGGGCCAAAGGCTCTGCTGCTTTGATACCCACACCTCAGTGTAGACAGGGATGCCTGTCTTAACCAGATCACACCTGCTCAGGCAAATTGTAAAGGATCCTGAGGAAACACTGGAATGAGTGTTCACACTCTGCTTCCCCGGGTATGCATGCACACTGCTTGCCAGCTGAGCCAGTGTCCAGGGAAAGCGAGGTGAGGCAGGTGCAGCCATGAATTGGGAACAATGTACTGGACTCACAGAGTCAACAACAGTAGGCACCCCAGGTAGGTTCTCCGAGGCACACCAGGGCTGGACAGTGAGCCTTCCCTGCCCTTTCTAGAGTCCTCTCCTTCTTAGTTCCAGAATTCTGTCCAGATCCTAGCCCATCTCTCTGCATGTGGTGTCTTGCAGACAAGAACCTCCCCTCGGCTCTTCATGTGACCTTGGCTTTTGTCTGCTACAGCAAGCCTGCAACTCAGGAGGGCAGGAAATGCAAAGACCACGGTGAAGAGCTAACCTGAACACTACTCCTGCAGAGAGGTTTTTTCCAGATCTCTTCTAGAGCCTCTCTCTCAGCTGGGCTTGCTGTCCATTGCCAAAATTCTATCACCCAAAATCCAATAGGGTGGGTTTGCACTAGCGAAAAATATACATTTTAAATTCCTTTCATTTCCCATGGATGAGAGCATGTATGGTTAGTACCTTAATAACCTTTTGAAAAATAACCTCTGGCTTCCTCCCGGGTGAGATAGCGGGAGACCCAGACTTCTCATGGCCTGTCTCCACATTCCAATCCTCCCCCAGAGATACGACAGTACATGGCTGCCACCGACCTGACACCAGGAAATGCCTGGCCCTGCCATGACTGGATAAGCATCCAACAGTGTTCGGTTGGGAGTGGAATGCTGGGCCTAAGGCTTCTCACTCTTTCCACCACTGGGATAAAGAGATTGCTCTAATTGGCATAACTTCTTCTGAAATATTAATTTGAGGAGCACTGTTCCCGTTTGATACATGATTTCACAATCTCACCTAACTGCACAGGGCTCTTTGGTGGCTCCATAGTCACAAAATGTCACCAGTTCCTGATTAGGGCAGGAAACCCTCACTGAAGTAACGCTCACAACAATCCCTCCCAAATCCCAACGCAGAAACACTGGCCCAGCGTCTGCACTGAGAGACAGCCAAGTCTTAGGTAGACCCACATTGAGTCCACCTAACCTGCAGAGGAGGGTGGGATGAATCCCCAGCAGGACTTGCTTCCGTGTGGGTAGAAGGGGACAACAGAGGTGACCTTTCTGGATCTTCCAGTTCAAAGGCCGTTTCAAGGCTTGTGAGAGTCCAGGATTCCCACACTTGAAAGTCACATCCCTTGAGATCCATCTCATTCAGACAATCCTGTACTACTGCTGATGGTCAGCACACACCATCTGTCACACAACCTTCTTACACCTCTGTCTTAGTCAGGGTCTCTATTCCTGCACAAACATCATGACTGAGAAGCAAGTTGGTGAGGAAAGGGTTTATTCAGCTTACACTTCCACATTGCTGTTTATCACCAAAGGAAGTCAGGACTGGAACTCAAGCAGGTCAGGAAGCAGGAGCAGAGCTGATGCAGAGGCCATGGAGGGATGTAACTTACTGGCTTGCTTCCCCTGGCTTGCTCAGCTTGCTTTCTTATAGAGCCCAAGACTACCAGCCCAGGGATGGCACCCACAAGGGGCCCTCCCCCTTGATCACTAATTGAGAAAATGCCTTATAGCTGGATCTCATGAAGGCATTTTTCTCAAGGGAGGCTCCTTTCTCTGTGATAACTCCAGCATGTGTCAAGTTGACACACAAAACCAGCCAGTACAACCTCTGTCTTGCTTGATCTTCTGTCAACATGACACAAGCCAGAGGTTTCTGGGAAAAGCAGCCTCAACTGAGAGAATGCATCCATTAGGTTGGCCTGTAGAGGGTGCTGTCTTGATTAAGCAGTGTTCCTTCAAAGTCTCTGCTTCTACTCCTGCCTACAGGTTCCTGCCCTGAACTCTTGCTTCTCCAAGTTGCTTTTTGGTCATGGTCTTTATCAGAGTAGTAGAAACCATATAAAGACACCCTCCGAATACACGTGAACACTTTCACCTGGCTGTGACCCATCAGGACACACAACCTCTTTCCACCCTCTGAAAGGGGTGAATGTTGTTAGCACAGCTGCAGACTCACCATAAACATTCGCTGTCAGCCATAACGCCTGGTGAAGCAGATGAAAACTTTGCATATTTCCAGGGACCACGTTATGTATGAAGATGATTATAAATGACCCCTAGGTCCCCGCAAGAGGGACCATAAACTAACCTGGTTTCTCTCAAAACAATCAATGATTGAATTTCCCCAAAGCCAACACACATGGGAATTTTTACAAACTACCCAGAGGAACAGAGCAAGCTAAGTCCTATCAATCAAACCATGCCCAACCAAGCCACGGCCACCACCCAGGGCTGCTCATCTCATCTACAGAGGTGACCACACATCCCAGATTATGTGTGTGTGTGTGTGTGTGTGTGTGTGTGTGTGTGTGTGAGGGGGGGAGTTGTAAATGACATTTGCTTTACTGATGATTTTTGGCTTTATAAAAGACATTTTTCTATGTATTTAAAAGAAGCCTGGTGACAAGCATATGAATTAATGAATTTGTGAGACACAGCCAGGTGTGATGGCACACGTCTTTAGTCTCAGCATTCAGGAGGCAGAGGCTGGTGGATCTCTGAGTTTGAGGCCAGCCTGGTCTAAAGAGTTAGTTCCAGGACAGCCTAGTCTACATAGAGAAACCCTATCTTGAAAAATAAAATAAAGGAAAGAAAGAAAGAAGGAAGGAAGGAAGGAAGGAAGGAAGGAAGGAAAGAAAGAAAGAAAGAAAGAAAGAAAGAAAGAAAGAAAGAAAGAAAGACAGACAGCTATTGTGGTCAATAACTTTAATCCTAGTGCATAAGAGGCAGAGTCAGGTAGACCTCTATGAGTTCAAGGGCAGCCTGGTCTACAAACTGAGTTCTACCCCACCCTGTTGTTTTGTTTTGTATGACATAGTGCCAGAGGAATGGCTCAGTAGTTAAGAGCACATACCATTCTTGCAGAGAACCAGGATTCAGTTTCCAGCACTCAGACCAGGCAACCCCAGCTCACAACCACCTGCAGCCTGATGCCCTCTACTGGCTTCTGAGGGCAATGCATTCACATTCATGTTCTCACCCACATAAACACATAAAGATATAATTAAACTTTAAAAAGAGAGAGAGAGAGAAGGCCGGGCAGTGGTGGGGCACGCCTTTAATCCCAGCACTCGGGAGGCAGAGGCAGAGGCAGGTGGATTTCTGAGTTCGAGGCCAGCCTGGTCTACAGAGTGAGTTCCAGGACAGTCAGGGCTACACAGAGAAACCCTGTCTTGAAAAACAGACAGAGAGAGAGAGAGAGAGAGAGAGAGAGAGAGAGAGAGAGAGAGATATCACACAATATCTTCCCATTTCATAATACCCCATTCCTATTGTGGTCTCATTTCTTTTCCTATGAGGAGGCAAAATAAAACCATTTTAATGAGGGAATCTTGTCTACCGGGGACACTGCACAGTGACAGGTGAGACCCTTAGGAAGGCAGAGGACCATGACGTGGCTCTTGGAGACGTGGATCGACTTCACAGCCTCCTTTCTCACGTTAAATTCCCCTCTGCCACATCCTGCACCAGACAGACAGCTTTGAACTCATAACAGGCAAACACAGCCAAGGTTTAGTCTGCCTCTTCGGAGCCAAATCCTTCCTCTTGGCAGGGTTTCAACACCGCTGGGGAGGTAGTGGTGGGTGGGACCCACGTTTGAACACCCCCTTCCCTAGCCACCCTTCCTGAGAACTTAAAAAGCAAGCATACGTAAATTACAAGGAGACCTAATCATTCAAGCATACCTCCAGATATTCTAAGTGGCACCCTGGCATAAGGCTGAGCAGGGGACCTTGGCACTCTCTATCCCATGCCAGCTCTGACAGTGCCAAATCCACCACCCTAATCCCTCCCCAAGCTTGGTTCATCTTCCCTGTGCCTGCTCTTAATGAGAAAGCTGACATCTGCCTCTTCTGTGGAGAATTTTCTGACGAAGAGAGAACAAGCCTCAGCCCATCTCTTCTGCTGAGTCTTCTGGAAACATCTCTATAAATGTTAACCGACCCCTAGGCTTTTATGAGCAAAGCAAGGACACATGTATGTGGCATCTGGGAACAGGATTCCCGGAGAATCCCCTTGGAGGCTAAGGTTCTAACCCTGTGTACACACTCAACAACCGAGGACAGCTTGTCATAACTGAGCCTCCCCCAAAACCCGAAGCTTTAATCCTCAAAGTGAGACTTGTGACTTCAAAGGTAGAAACTGAGGCAGAGTTGTCATGACACACAGACCTCCAGCAATCGGGAAGGCCGCTTGCCACTCACCTAATCAGCCCTCCTTTGGTGGCTAAGTTCTTGCATCTTGTTCTATATATTCCTGTCACCTCCTGCCCGCCAGGCCCTTGCTATCATTTTAGCTACACTGCCAGGAGCCCCACCTCGACATAAGTTCTGTCTTATCTGCAAGTCGGTTGAGAATAGATAACCACCCAGAATAGAAATGACTACACAGACCAGGCATGGAGCCTCTAGTCAGTGAGGATGAGAAGAGCAACCCTACAGTTCAGTGAAAAGATCGCATTTGAAGCCTCTACTCTGTGCCAGCTAGTTTTTCAACCCAGAGCTCCTGCAATCAATCATCCAGAATCCAGCACCTTCTAGAGGGCTTGCCTCTCCAAGTGCTCCTAAAAACTGGGTTAGAAACACAATCTTGTAGACCCACCCAGGACCTCCGGATGATGCTCACAAGTCCCCCAGGGAAGGATTCTTGTGTACACACAGGTGCCTGCACCTCTAAAGATGCTCAAAGTCGGACTTCGCGGATCCGAAAGGTACAAGCACATTATGCAAAATTCTTAGTTCACATTTGCAGACTTTTCCTTCCTTCTCTCTTTATTGCTGGCCCAGTGAGCCATCCAATCGCTCTGTATGCCCCTGTTTGTACTCTTTTTAGATAGAGGAAAATCAGCAGAAATACAGTAGGAGCAAACCATGTGGCCTTGACGGGAGAAACGCTTCCCGTGATGTTCCTTACACTGCTATGAAGTCAGTCTTGTCCCTGGGTGTTTGTGTTCACTAGTATCTGTAGGCATAGACCCTTCCTAGGGACTTGAGCCAGCAGGGATGAAATTGTCCTTAAGCCATGTGGTGTAGGCAAGGGGGCATGCCATATCCACAGCGGAGTCAAATAGACTGTGTTCTGTTAGAAGGGACATGCTAAAGGGCTGGACCCTGGGTCCCAATTCCTATAATGCAGCTGTGCAGAGGATCTGTCCACCACTGCTTCAGTTCCCAGGGCTTCTCAGAATAAAATGCCACTTCCTCAGCACCTCTGGACACATGACTGGATAAAGGAGCCCCAGAGAGGTCAGAAGACCCTCCCTGAATAGTCTCACTCAGAGACTGCTCAGAGTAGCAGGAATTTTATGGGAATTTTGCAAGACTCCCCGGAAGACACTCACCAGAGGACATAAAGGGACAATCTTAGAGCTCAGAAAGGGACTCAAATTACTCGGAGTGTTGCTCTCACTAATACCGCCCCTACTTAAATCATCCAGAAAAGGCAAGGTGACTACACCTTGCTGACTAGAACAAACCCAAAAGAGGCGTTAGCAATTAGGCACGAAGCCACTAGGGACAAACTAGACACTGACTTTCTAAAATTCTGATTGCATCAAACTATGATAGCAATGAGGCATTTCTTCCTTCCAGCTCAACACAATTACTCAAAGAGCTCATGAGGCCTCTTGCTTAGGACCTCTCAAGGTGGTCCTTCAGGGAGAAAGCAAATAAAGAAGTGTCTGCCAGCAAAAGTTTACTCAACAAAACCAAACCCGGTGCTAAGACTTCGAGATCATGGCTGGCGAGGTGGCTCAGGGGATGAAGGTGCTTGCTGCCAAGCCTGCTGACCTGAGTTCGATGCCCGGTACCCACATAGCAGGAGAGAACCAACTCCAGAAAGTTGTCTTCTGACCTCCATGGGAATGCCTCGTGGGAGTGCCCTCCCACACACTAAATAAATGTTTAAAAAAATGAGTGCGTATTTTAATTGGAGGTAACAGATGTATGGGAAAGTGTTCTAATTTATATATTATCCCTCAACTATAGAGAACAGTGTACACACACACACACACACACACACACACACTCTTCAACGGTGTTGGCAATACTTAGAGCTTCTACACACCGCCCTTAGGACATTGTAAATTAATTACTCTGAATTCCTACAGAAACAGAAGCAAGTTTCTGTTTGAAGCCTCCAACAAACAAGGACAGATAATTATACATTGTTTCAATAAACTGGGCTGCCGGTGTCGGTTCTATCAGTCTGTGTGCCCCGGCTGGAGACCATTGATTCCACAGGGTAGGGTTATTTTAAGAAGGGTGTATGCAGACAAGGTATTTATTTGCTAAGTAAGGCGCAAGGAAAACTTTCAGCCCTTAAGTAAGAACCCCAACCTTCAAAGAACTACTTAAGGGTGTGGCTGTCGCTGCTAAAGCTAGTTAGCATTTTCGGCATTCCGACTCGACAACCTCAAATGTATCTTTCTGTGAGCAACTTTTTCCAGTTCCTCCCACAGTCCTTAACTCTGAAAGACAAGGTTACTAACCTTTCAAATAGGCTCTTCTTCCTCAAATCTCACTGAAGGAAATGTACCCAAGAAAAACTCAAAGCACTGAAATTAATAGATACAGGATCCATTCTTAGGAAGCTCACGCCCATAGTGTATACCACGGGTAGAGCTGAAGAAAAGTCCGGCAAACTTTCATATCAATCTACTTATCAATCAGTGTGTCCTTGTGTGGACTTGGTCACAAGTAAGTTTACTTCTTAGTTCCATTCATAGGCAAAGAAGCTTGAAGACTCTGTCTGGTGCATGGGTACTATCAGACCAGAGAAAGCTTCTCTGAGACGGTGCATGGGTACTATCAGACCAGAGAAAGCTTCTCTGAGACTAACTAGCCTTCTAGAAAGTCACATCCATCGCAGACCTGCACCATCAGGCAAAGGGACAGAGTGGGCAACGGGATGAAGGGGACAGTACTGGGTGCCTTCCCTGACCAAGGGACATCTTAGAGCCAGCAGATGCTACAGGTAGACAACGGTCCATCTCAGAAAACCATTCGTTTGGAATGTGGCCAGAGGATCTTGTTAGAACGGGTGCTCAGAGGAGACAAATCCAGGGCCAGTCAGGCAAGAGTTCTCAACCGAGGTGGGTACTTACTAGGAAAACCCAGGCTACTACTTGACCCTATCTGACAACAAGCAAATCTAATGAAAACTCAAACATCCTGTAACACTAACTGGAGAGCTGAAGCCACCCACACCCTCTATGGTTTGCACCCAAGAACCAAACATAGGATGTGTGTGTAGCGAAGAAGAAAACAGATCCCATTCTGAGAAAGCCAGATCAGGATCACAAGAGAAATTAAAAATAATTTACGACCACATCCACCTGCCAAAGCATTACTATCCACCTCAGAGACACGGTTTCTTTAAATATATTTTCTGAGGGAATGGAACAGTGTTTATTTATATTGCTAGAGATACAGCCTAGGCTCTCTCAAATGCTAATGAGCACATGTCCTAACCACTGGGATATACTCCCAGACCTGAAAATCTAATTTCAGCCATCTTCTTTTTTTTTTTCCTGTGCAATATATCCAGGTTACTAAGATGACCCAGATTTTTTTCATCTTTAATATTAAATATTTCCCCTAATATCAAATACTCTTGGAAAATACCATTTCTAGTGGCTAAGTAACTTGAAGATATCATAATTTATCAGTAGACATTTTCAGGAACGTGCTAGAGACACAGTCCGATACATTAGACCTAGACCCAGGATCGTAAGGAAAAGGGAAATGAAGTCTTACCAACCTCAAAGACCCACAATGAGCCCTTCCACGGTGACAGTCACACACACAGGATGGCGCCCAGGTTTAATTTGTGATTCTACCTTTATAAGCCCACTCCCTCTTTGATCGAAGGGAACATTGTCTGCACAGAACAATAAGTTTTGGTTGCAATTTCCCTTCTTTTCAGGAAAGGAAATGTTTGCGCTTCAAAGGGCTTCTTTGAAGAGTGGCCCTCTGGTGCTGGTCCGGCCAGGTTAGAGTTACTGGGCTCAGCAGGGTACCCTGACTCTGGGCAGCTGCCCACTAGAGTCACTGTCAAGGCCAGCTCCTTCAAGGAGAGGGTCTGGGGCTGGAGAAGAACAAACAAACACATGGAAAAATACTAGAAGCTTTTGATCATGACCTTCAGAGGTCTTTTTACATACAGCTGTGGGCTTACATCTGGGGAAACTGAGGTACCAACAAACTTCAGAAAATGAAAAATATATATATCATTCCAGAATCCTCATTCTAGGCCAGGAACACAGGGATGCTCACCCAGTGACTGATAATGATGGGGGTGGGGGCAGAGACAGCATGAATTAACAGTGAGATGAAAACTTCAGGATGCCCAAGAGTTTTGAAACTGTTTGCAGACTGAGTAGAAGTCAGCAGCCACTGGAACTTCAGTTTAGAATTGTGTCTATTATTTCTTGGGGGAGGGAGGGGGGCATCGAAAAGATGCAAGGGGGTCACCCAGAGGCAACTTTAAACACTATATGAAACAGCCAAGATATAAAACCAGCAAAATAGGCCATGGCCCTCAGCCAAGCAGCATGCGGCACCCTTAATTCTTGCCAGCTCTAGAAAGCAAGGGCTTCAGTACAGGAAAGAGACGGCTCGTAACACCACAGGTCTCAAACACGTTCTGGATACTTATTAGCGGTCTCTGTCCTCCCCTGCCCTGAAGATACACACATATGACACATGCAGCATCAAAGGTGGTTAAAGCTGCCCACACAGGTGGGCAGCCACCCAAGGGGTGGGCGAAGTCATAAAAGATAGCCCGAAGCCTGGGCCACACGCAGCTTCCGCATGTGGGGATGCTGGGAAACAGGTCTGGGTGGGCAGGTTAGCCGGGCTGAAGAGCTTCCCAGCGTCCCTTTCTTACAAGCCTCCTTGGTGTGAGTGCTAAGCCTTTGCGTGGGAATTGCTTACCTGGCCCACTTTACTGCAGAGCCCAAGGGTTTGAGGAACGTTCTTACTTAGAAAAACAGGTTTTAAAGGGCCATAGAGGTGGGCTGGAGAGATGGCCTCAGTGGTTAAGAGCACGGTCTGCTCTTCCACAGGTCTTGAGTTCAATTCCCAGCAACCACATGGTGACCACATGGTGGCTCACAACCACCCTTTCCCTCAGTAAAGGGATCTGATGCTCTCTTCTGGTGTGTATGAGGGTACACATTAAATAAAATATTAAGGGGGGGGGGGTAGATAAGAGCTTTTCTGAAAGCCTACCCTGAGCGCTTTTCAGAAAGCTCTAGGGGCCTAGGTAATAACAGGTCTCCAGTAATGCTTTCCTGATTTGGGTATTATAGTGTTGGGCTGGGGTGTGACTCCTTGGCAGATCGCTGGCCTAGCATGCCTGAGACCCTCGGCTCAACCGGGGGGTGGGGGGGGGGGGGGGGGTGTCAAAACCAAAACCAAATAAACCTGAAACAAAGGTAGCATACCAAGGGTGCAGAAGAGGCCATATTTGTTGTGGACACTACATTTGAATAACAAGGGGTAAATGTACAAGTGGGCATGTCAGCTGCACGGATGGAAGAAAGGAGGGGACAGGGAAACCCAACCCACTGGAGAACTGAAGTAAAGAAAGCCTAGGTGCTCCTAGGGTTTCCTCTGTATAGCCTTGGCTGTCCTTGAACTCACTCTGTAGACCAGGCTGGCCTCGAACTCAGAAATCCACCTGCCTCTGCCTCCCGAGTGCTGGGATTAAAGGCGTGCGCCACCACTGCCTGGCGCTCCATAACTCTTACAGCATTCAATTTCAAGTGTTCCTACCAAAAAAAAAAAAAAAAAAAAACCTGAAAGAAAAATGGGAAAAGGTGGGAAAGGCATCTTTCTGACTCTCCCGACCAGTGCTCCTTCCCAGAAGCCCCAAGGGCACCAAGGGAACCCATAGAAGACTCCAGTTTTCCTGGCTCCATCCATCCCAGGGAAGATAGAGGTGACTCTGCCACCTGTGCATGCTGTGACCCCAAGAGTTGCTCTGAGGGGTAAGAAGGTTTCTGCAGGCCCTGGCTACCAACTGTTCTGGGCTTTCCGGGGGCATCAAAGGCCTCAAAGGAAGGGGACACTTCCCATGTCACCACATGATAGAAAGCTGCAAAGGAAGGCCAGGAGCAGAGGTGGCGTCAAGATCACAGCTGCCACTGGCCTCTGTTCCCACGGGACCCCCTGCTGAGACACGATGTGGGACAGAGCACACATGCACCCCTGGGTCTGGGACAGGTGTCCATCCAGACACTGGTGACAGGAACGAATGCTCAGCTCCTGACCTAGGAAGCATGTGACCCAGTCTCTGCCACTCATGTCAGCTCTAGGTCCCCAGCCCCTGCATAGCTGTCTTAGAAACCCAGCTCCAGCTATACCAGGAAGACTGCAGTCGCAGGCTGGAGGGAAACTGGAGCAGGTCAAGGCACTAAGTAAGCTGCTCAGTGGTGGGATGGCCCCCTGATCACTATTCCATGTACTCAAAAATAGAAGGTCCTGGGCTGGAGAGATGGCTCAGCAGTTAAGAGCACTGTCTACTCTTCCAGAGGTCCCGCGTTCAATTCCTAGCAACCATAGGGTGGCTTACAACCATCTGTACTGGGATCCGATGCTCTCTTCTGTGCGTCTGAAGACAGCTACAGTGTCCTCACATACATAAAATAAAAATAAATCTTAAACAAACGAAAGAAACCAACTTAAAGGTGTCATAACCATCTAGAAAAAGATCTGGGACCCTCTACTGACATATAGGCATACATGCAGTATACATAATAAATAAATAAATAAATAAATAAATCTTTAAAAAAAATGAAAAACAAACAAAAACCCAGAAGATCCCATAAGGAGATCATGGTGGCGCACGCCTTTAATCCCAGCACCTGGGAGGCAGAGGCAGGCGGATTTCTGAGTTCGAGGCCAACCTGGTCTACAGAGTGAGTTCCAGGACAGCCAGGACTACAAAGAAACCTTGTCTTGAAAAAAGAGTCTCCATATTTACCCAGCGTACCTGACACATCCCAAGGCCAGAGGCCAGAGCCTAGGAAGGCCAACACCCATACACCTTCTGCACTTGGGGGTTAGTTACACTGGAGCTAGCAAATGGCCTGGGTTCAAATCTCCCTTCTGGCACTTAACACTAACAGGCGCCTAGCACACTCAAGGGTAACCTGTACCCACTTCTCAGTCAGAATCTAGCAGGCATAGCAGACAGAAAGATATTCTGAAGAGACTCAAACTCTCAGACTCTTCCAACAATGAACCCTAAAGAAAAAGGAATTTCTCCAGGAATCTCACACTGGGAGAAGAAAAAGGAGCAGCCAAAGAGAGAACTTGTCTCCTCAAAAGAGATTTCATGGAGATCTAACAGCCTGTCAGGTGTCACCCCTCTCCAGGAAGAGAAGTTGAAAACGACAGCTAAAAAATGTCAGTCATAGGGGCAAGCTTCTGTAGTCCTAGCTACTCTGGAGACTAAGGCAGAGTCCTGCTTGAGTCTAGGAGTTCAGAGACCAGCCACAGTGCAATGGTTTGAATGAGTGTGTCACAGGCTCATGTATTTGACTGTCCCCAGTTAGTGGCGCTATTTGGGGAGACCTAGAAGGGGTGGCCTTGCTGGAGGAAGTGTATCACTGGGGACTTGAGCTTTGAGGTTTCAGAGCCTCCTATCATTCCTATTGCACAACCCACCACCACCCGACTTGTGCTTAAAGTAAAACCCATGAGCC
>JADRCH010000137.1:1826622-1868737 GCA_019843965.1 Rhynchomys soricoides
CCCTGTCTTGAAAAAACAAAAAACAAAAAACAAAAAAACAAAAAAAACAAAAAAAAACAAAAAAAAAAAAACCCATGAGCCCTAAGCATTGCATGCCAGCTGCTGTGTTAGTAGGTGCTTTGCTTTCCTACCAGGATGGACTCATCTCTCTGGAACTGGTAAGCCCAAATAAGCCTTCTGATCATTGCCTTGGTCCTGGGTGTTTATTTATCATAACAACAGAACAGAAGCTAATACAGCGGGCAACTTACTGAGATCCCGTTACACACAGCCAATTATTATGAATGGACTATGGAAAAGCATTTGTACACATGGCGACAGGAAGTGCCTTGGAAGAGACCTTAGTCTGACAAAAGCCCACTCTGGGATTCAGCCCTTTCTCCGGGAGAGGGCAGGGCATTTACTTTGACCCCTATAGTTCAGAAATTGGGTCTTGATCTCAGATCAGCCATATCTCAAGGAGGTCTTGTGGGACTGGAGAGATGGCTCAGCAGTTAAGAGCACTCACTGTCAGCTCTTCCAGAGGACCTGGGGTTGACCCTCAGCACCCACCTGACTGGCTCATAACCATCTGTAACTCCAGTTCCAAGGGATCTGACGACCTCTTAAGACCTGGCATACATAAGTGATAGCAACTGTACTGGCTGGTTTTGTGCCCACTTGACACAAGCTGGAGTTACTGAAGAGAAAGGAGCTTCAGGTGAGGAAATGCCTCCATGAGATCCAGCTGTAAGGCATTTTCTCAATTAGTGATCGAGGGGGGAGGGCCCCTTGTGGGTGGTGCCATCCCTGGGCTGGTAGTCTTGGGTTCTATAAGAGAGCAAGCTGAGCAAGCCAGGGGAAGCAAGCAAGCCAGTAAGAAACATCTCCATGGCCTCTGCATCAGATCCTGCTTCCTGACCTGCTTGAGTTCCAGTCCTGACTTCCTTTAATGATGAACAGCAGTGTGGAAGTGTAAGCTGAATAAACCCTTTCCTCCCCAACTTGCTTCTTGATCATGATGTTTTGTGCAGGAATAAAAACCCTGACTAAGACAGCAACCATACACATAAAATAAAAGTAACTTAAAATAAAACCAAGAGGCCATGCCCAAAGTTTTTACAGCTAATGGCTCTTTGATCCAGAACTTGGGCCAGCTCCTACACACAGAAGACAACATCTGGTTCTCCTTAAGGTCAAGAACCTCAACCAGCTTTGACGGCTAATTTTGCCTGTCAGCACCTAGAAAGAGGAGCAGAAATGGAATTGCCTCCATCAAGAATGGCCTGTGGCCAAATCTGCAGGGCCTTTTTTTATTGTTTGCTAATTGATGTGGGAAGACCCAGCCCACCATGGGCAGTACCATCCCCTATGCCGGTTGGCCTAGCTGTGAAAGAACGATCCTGAGCAAGCCTTGGAGAGCAGCAAACCAGAAAGCAGTTCCTCCTACAGTTTCTGCCTCAAGCTCCAGGCTTGAGTTCCTGCCTTGATTTCCCTCAGTGATAGATTGGAACCTGAAATAGATCTTCCTCACCACCACCCTCCCCCCCAAGTTGCTTTGGGTCATGGTGTTTAACACAGTGACAGAGAGGCAAACTAAAAAAAGCACTGTGAGAAAAATAGGGAAAGGTAAGGAAATGAATCTACCCCTGCCAGGAGGAAAGGAGGGAGGTTGCAGGGTAGAAAAGAGACAATGCACAAAGATACAGCCTGCTGAGACAGGACATTCCCCCATCCCGAGATAGGCCTTTAAGGCACAACCCTGGCCGGGAAGTGGTGAGGCAAGCCTTTAATCTCAGCACTCGGGAGGCAGAGGCAGGCGGATTTCTGAGTTCAAGACCAGCCTGGTCTACAGAGTGAGTTCCGGGGCAGCCAGGGCTACACAGAGAAACCCTGTTTCAATAAAAAAAAAAAAAAAAAAAAAAAAAAAAAAAAAAAAAGGCACAACCCTTAAAGGTATTCCTTCTCTGAGTTTGATTTCTGTTTGCCGACATTAAAAGGAAGAAAGATTTAGGAATTCAGACTTGGAATTGCCTGTGTTAATTTGCTGAAGAATCACTACGGGACTTTGTCCCAATCTAAAGGGTATAATAAAGTTCAGGAGCCTGGGGTGGGGTTGGAGGGCAGGGAATTGGGAAAGGGGAGAGCCTTTCCTTAATCATGGCCTGCATTGAGCTCATGGCAAGACCACACAATGAACTATCTGCAGGTCCCCACAGTGCACGACAGCCACCAGAGAGGAAGAGCCCAAAGCAACCTCTGGGTTGTAGCGGGAGGGATAACCCTTCCAACGTCTCTGGGATGGTGAAAGCTTTACCCACACGGCTCCATAAGCAGCATCCCCTAGCCATTGCTGCCAGGAGACATGCTACAGTCTGCAGTCTATGAATCATTTCCCCAGTTTGTGACCATCCTGGCAGATCCCAGGAGCAAATGTTCTAAACTACCCTTGACAAGCTGTGGCTCACTCTGAACAACTTCGGATGCAATCACTCTCAAGGCTGCTTTGAACTTAGTGGGGCATATGGATTGTTACAAAGGAACAGAAGAAGCCACTGAGGTTTACAAGGCTGAAAATCTGCCACCAAGGACACCGGGTGATGGTGGCACATGCTTTTAATCCCAGCGCTCGGGAGGCAGGAGCAGGCAGATCTGAGTTTTCGGCCAGCCTGGTCTATAGAGTAAGTTCCAGGACAGCCAGGGCTATACAGAGAAATCCTGTCTTGGGGTGTGGGGTGGTCCATGCTCTAGAAAGAGGAAGCCTACACCTTAACCTGGTGTATTAGTTGGGGTTCTCTAGAGTCACCGAACATATGGAATGTCTATATATTAAGACATTATATATTAATGTCTATATATAATTATTGGAATGACTTACAGGCTGCTGTCCAACTAACCCACCAATGAGAGGCTGGGAATGAGAAGTCCAAGAATCTAGGAGTTGCTCAGACTCAGGGTGTTTCAGCTGGTCTCCTGTAGAAGCTGGAATCCTGAAGAAGTAAGGTCCAACAGCTGTGCTGGCAAGTAAGTGCAAGCAGGAGAAGAGCGAATCTTCCTTCTTCCATTGTCCTTATGTAGGTCTCCAGCAGAAGGCATGGCCCAGATTAAAGGTGTGTACCATCATGCCTGGATGTAAGCTTTTCTTTACTTGAAACTTGCTCTGAACCCAGGCTGGCCTTGAACTCAGAGATCTGCTTGCCTCTGCCTCCTGAGATTAAAGGAGAATACCACCTTGCCTGGGCCTAAGCTTTTCATAACCACTGTGCCTCAAAACCCACTGTGGATCAAAAGCATGTGTTATCCCATGTCAAGCTCCTGAAGCCTGTGTCTTCCAGACTCAAGATCTGGATCACAAGTGTGTCCTCCACTTCTGGATTGTAGTTCATCCCCGATGTAGTCAAGATGACAACCAGAAATAGCCATCACATCTGGGATCTCATGTTGCTGGCTCAAGGTCCAGAGAACCCTAAGGCATTAGAATTCTAAGTTCAGAGGGTCCCCAACCCACAGGGCAAACTCAACACCAGCCTAACAATGGGAGAAGAAAGTGAGCTAAGGTGGGTGAAGAACAACAGACAAAGCTAGAAGAGACCCCAGCTTTGGGGTGGCCTGAACAAACCCCAGTACAGGTAGCTTCAACAGCCCCAAGAGAGTTCATCAGTACAAGCCTGTCCTTTGGTGGTGAAGGTATCCAAAAAGTTTCTTGGAGAAATTCTCAGTGGTTAAGAACACTTATTGAGCTGGGCAGTAGTGGCACATGCCTTCAATCCCAGCACTTGGGAGGCAGAGGCAGGCGGATTTCTGAGTTCGAGGCCAGCCTGGTCTACAGAGTGAGTTCCAGGACAGCCAGGGCTACACAGAGAAACCCTGTTTCAAAAAATCAAAAAAAAGAACACTTATGGAGGATCTGAATGTGGGTCCCAGCACCCACATGGGGGCTCACAGCCACTTGTAACTCCAGTTCCAAGGGATCAGACCCCCTCTTCTGGTCTCTGGGGGCAATGAACATATACAATGCACATATAGAGAAACAGGCATGTATACACGCATACATACATGTAAAAATTTTAAATAAACATGAAGCCAGGCATGGTTCCCAGTACCTGGGAGACAGAGGCAGGTGAATCTCTGTGAATTCCAGGCAAGCCTGGCCTAGATAGTGAGTCCCAGGGCAGCTAAGAGCTAAACACTGAGACCTTGTCTCTAAACAAACAAAATGTTTAAAAGGTTATTTGCAGTGACAGGCATGGTTGTGTGTATATATGACCCCAGCATTCTGGGGGCTGAGGCAGCAGGATTTCACGTTTGAGAACTACTTTGTCTATACAGCAAGACTCTGAATGAATGAATGAATGAATGAGAATATACTAGCCATTTTATTTTGTGACTGCCAAAATCATTTTCTCCTGGGACTGGAACGATGGCTCAGCATTTAAGAGAGACTATTGTTCCTCCAGAGGTGGCAAGTTCAAGAGCAGCACCATATCAGACATCAATAATCGCTTATAACCCAAGCTCCAAGGGATTTGACACTCTCTGGCTTCCACGGGTACCCATACACGTGGCAAACAGTCACATAGACACCTACACGTAAATAAAAGTAAATCTTTAGACTAAACATAAATAAATCGTGTGAACGTCCATCTTTCACCCCATTTCCCTCAGTATGGCATCTTACTCTCCCCTCACACAGAAACACCAGCCAACCTTACTGGATCTGTTGTTAAAATGTATCCAGGCAGTGGGCCAAGGGAGACAGAGTAGCTAGCGCATGTTTAGCATGTTAGAGGCCCTGGTATTAACCCCAAACACACATATCCGTCTCAGATACTCTCTCTCTACTTCCCCAGTCCCACCCCCCAGCCTGAAGGGACCAACTATGAAGAAAACACTAGGGCAGTGGTTCTGCACCCCTTTGGGGGACGAATGACCCTTTCACGGGGGTCCTCATATCAGACACCCTGCATATCAGGTATTCACATTACGATTCATAACAGTAGCCAAATTACAGATATGAGGTAGTAACGAAATAATTTTATGGTTGGGGGGGGGGGTCACGGCAGCATGAGGAACTGTATTAAAGTAAAGGGTCGAAACGTTAGGAAGGTTGAGAACCACTGCCCTGAGGTCTTATCTACAGGCCCTGCCTGGAGGGATGGCTAAGAACCAGGTGAAATACCAAGACATTTCAGGAGACGCCTGTAGGTAACCAGGCACAGATGTCCAGATAGCACCGGGTTACCGGGTATTTCTTCCCGTCTACGCCTTCTTCCTCCTCCCTAGGATTAATAAACACCTCGAACTCTGAAGAAAGGCTTCAATTCCCTGAGCATAACGCAACCCTGCAGTTACTTATTTTTACAGGCTTAGTAAAAAGACTTAAACAGCAATAAATGCATTTAACTACATCCAAAAAATGAGACTTGGGGCCAGTGGAAAAAAATAACCCAGCCTATAATGGACCTACTGTGCACACCCGCAAGCCCAGTATGCAGGAGACCCTGGGTACGTTCTCTAGCTCCTCATGAACTGGATCCGTGGCACATGCCTGCAACCCCATTTGGGGTAAGGGGAGGCAAAAAGGATCAAGGTCATCTTTGCCAAGTAGCAAGTTTGAGGCCATTCTGGCCTACGGGAATCGGGCAGGGGTTGTGGGTGGAGCGCGGGGTGAGGTGGGGGTGGGGAGCAACAGATATACCAAATATAATAATGACCATGCATCTTAGAAGAGAAATCCCTAAGGGAACCAGCTTGTCTTCGTGGAAAAAAAAACAAAAAACCAAAAAACCCACAACAACAACAAAAAACCCTAAAACCTGTAATTACGGGCCAAGAAAGAGCCCCGGGGCTGTGAGATTCTGCCCCAGCCACTGGGATATCTCTTATCTCTACTTAACCCGTTCCTTTTGTTCATTCACCGCCCTTGCCTTTTACACATACCTCTAAATTTCACCCTTAAAGTAAAACATGATCTCAAAACGCTAAACTTTTCAAAGCTGTTTCAATTCATGGGGTGACTTTCCCCTCTAAATGTCTATTCTAATCCCGTGACTCAAGCCCTTTTGTTTTGGTGGCAGAAGGGTGTGCTCAAATAAAAATAATAATTTCCATTGAGACCAACTAAAAATACCAGGGGGATGGATGACTGTATCGCTGTTTCCTATTATCTCACACGTGAGGGGCAAGGAATGGTACGAAAATCCCAATTACAAACTGACTCCATCACCGTTAAGATATTCAACCAAAAGATAATGCGGAAGATAACGTTCTGGGTTCTAGTGAAAGTTTACTCACCTTTAGAAGACATACACCTACGGTTGAAACCCTGTCCTCCCGCACGTGAGAGTATAACTGTGGTTGCTGGGAAATGTAGTTTTTTTAGTTTGTTTTGTTTTCCTGACAGCACATGTCTGCGTATCCCAGCACATGTCTGGCTATCTTAACACACACACAGCTGGAGGGAGCGACACTGGGCTGCTCTGCGGACACCCTTGGCTGGTGACCTGACCGCGTGTGCCCAGGAAGTCTTCCGCTAGACAGAGAGAAACACACTGAGCACAGGTTGTCTACGGAGCCGGAAGAACTTCCTCCCACTCCATACCATCTGGAAGAACACTCTGCAGGCCGAATCAGGTCACAAGGAAAACCCACCCAAGAGGGGGTCCCTCCAAAGGGACCTCTGGAGACTACGGAGGCGACCCAGAGGACGGGAATCTCAGGTCTCCTGTCATACGGGACCTGCCTGGGAGACCTGGAGTCGATCCTGCTCGCGGCTGACGACACTGCCCGGGACCGCGTGGCGGGGCGGGGTGCCGCGCACCGCGCCATGTAAGGGAAGGTCTCTCAGACAGCGGTGGCTCCGGATGCCACCCGGAGCAGCCAGCGTGGACGAGTCCCCGCGCCCACGTGGAGCCCATACACGGCCACTCGTGGCGGGAGTCACCCGGGTCGCCCGTGCTCACCCCCTCCCGCTGTTGCATCATGCACCACGCTTCGCCTGCAAAGGACCAAGATGGACTCGGAGGAGGCGACCAGAACACTGGTGCCCGGTCCCATGCACCCATCCCCGGTGATGGAGAGGATAAGAAGAACCTTCACCCTGCCTGAGCCGCCACCCGAGGACACACACACACACACACACACACACACACACACACACTGAGGTGACCCAGGCTTTTAGAGCTTCCTGGGCAATCACAAGGATCGCGTACTCACGCAGGAGGCGGCAGGATGCTGAGCTGTGGGGAGACCGCGGGGTAGAAAGCCGCTCTCACCTGCTGGCCGAGGGGATGGCTCATGCGGGCGGAATCCGAGCCGGTTTCATCAGCCGCGCGCCGCCCTCCGCGGGCCCCACGGCCACGGCCAGAGCTGCGCGTCAGCTTCCCAGGCACCAATGATAGCGCCGCGCGGCCGCGCCCCTGTGGGCGGGGACACCCGAGATCGGGCTTCCCCGCTGCCTTGGGCTCCTCCCGCGCGCGCCCTTGGTCCTCGGCAGCCCCAACCCAGCTCGGGTTAGAGCTGGTGACACAGGCTGAGCGGTGTGAGCCCCCTTTGGAGATGGGGGGGGGGCACGGACAACTGACTTTACGCTCACCACCAGGTTTCTTGCTCCAAACTGGATATAAGACGCACTTTTTTTTTTTTTTTTAGGACTTAGTTGTAAATCTTCATTTGACACTGGACTACTTTGACTGGCCCTAGCTAACGCCTTAGCCTCCGCCTTGGTCAGGAAGAGCCCCATAATGCAAGCCTCCCTTTTTGCAAGGTACTTCCTCCGCATGGCCAATGGGACAGTTCAGGCGGCTCACACCCTAGGGACTCTCCCCCCACGTTTAGTACCCAAATCTAGTCTTCACCTCCTGGGTTCCTTCTGACCTCTGCTCCAAAATCAAGAACTACAATCTGTGGGACTGAGGGATGGCTCAACGGTTAAGAGCACTGACTACTCTTCCAGAGGACCTAGTTCCAACTCCCAGCCCCTTCATGAATGTGATGCACGGACGTACACAGGCAGAACACCAATAGGCATAAGATAAAAGTTTCTAAAAAAGAATTATATCTATTTCGACCCAATAATCGTGGGACATGGGAGAAGTAAACATATATTAATACCACCCTGGCCCCGCAGTAGGAGAAAAAAAAAAAGTGGATGCTATGTGCGTTCTCATGTAGCCCTTATCAGTAAAGGGGTTCATTGTCAGCCACGCCACAGATGTTGATACTCGCGTGGAATTAAACTCACGATTGATTATATTGCCCAGCTAAAAAGTCTCAATGAATATGTAGGGGGAGGTGGATAGCATAAAAGCACCTCCAACAGTGTTTGGCATAATCATAATAAGGTACCAAACAGCCAACTGAAGTGTCAATCATGCGGTGGTGAAATGATTCCTGCCGATCTAGTAGGAAGGTCTCCTGAATCTTTGGAAATCTTTACCAGATGCCCCAATCCTCACAGAGGGAAAGCTCCCCTCTTTCAGTGCCCATCAGCTTTGCCTTCAGCACCAGATGTATTTGACTCCAAATTCGATCGCTATTTAAGGTGTGTCCTCCAGAAATTAGCATGCCACTGCTTATGAAAATTTACTTTCTCTTAAAAGCTGCTTGCCCCATCCTCATCTGGGATTAAGTTGGTGCGCTAGGCTATCTGAAGAGCATGCTGAAAATCAAAAATGGAGTCAGTCACAGGTAGTAAAATCCCACACCAACAAGCTGAAGCTAAACTGACCTCTCAAGAAATTAGGGATGGCCACTTTAAACTGGCAGAATAATGATTCTCTGTGCATAAACTCTTAAACAAAAAGAGCAACCTGGATCAACCAGATGTTAAGCAGTTACCTCTCTAGTGTCTTTTCTCACTGTCTCTACTACACAGAGATAGTAATTTCTCCATGCTTTCAACTCTTTTCTATCTATAAGACCAACTTCATCTCTTCAGCTTTGCTGCTTTTGGTTTTCAAGACAGGATCTCACTGTGCAGCCCTGGCTGTCCTGGAACTCACTCTGTAGACCAGGCTGGCCTCAACTCAGAAATCTGCCTGCCTCTGCCTCACCCAGTACTGGGATTAAAGGCGTGCGCCACCAAGCCCAGCTACAATTAAGATCTTTAAACCACAGTTTTGTTATTTGACAGTGTGTGTGTGTGTGTGTGTGTGTGTGTGTGTTGCACACATGTGCAGACATACAGGGGCCAAAGCATGATGTCAAGTCTATTCTTCTATCACTGTCTGCTTTGTTGCCTTGAAGTAGGATCTCTCAATGAACCCCCAAACTCATCCTTTTTTGGTAAGGCTGCCTGGCCAGTGAATGCTTGGAATCTGCTCATTTCTGCCCTCCCCCCCCCCCCCCAATTTGGAGGTTAGAGGCGTGTGCAGCCGCACCCAGCTTTTTTAAGTGTGTAAGTGTGTGTAATACTCACACAGGTCCTCATGTGACACGCTCTTACCTACTGACCCATCTCCCCAGCCCCTGTGATTTTGATCAAAAGACAACTTTTTGGGCTGAGCAGTGGTGGTACATACCTTTAATCCCAACATTCAGATTTCTGAGTTCGAGGCCAGCCTGGTTTATGGAGAGATTTCCAGGACAGCCAGGGCTACCCAGAGAAACCCAGTCTCAGGAAAAGGGACAACCCTTTAACGTTCGACATATGATTGTGGGTTTGTTAAATGTGAGAGCTTGAATTACTTTTTTTAATAGTTTTTATTTGTTTTAATATTATTTAATGTATATGCGTACACTGTCGCTGTCTTTGGACACACCAGAAGAGGGCATCAGATCCCATTGCAGATGGTTGTGAGCCACCATGTGGTTGCTGGGAATTGAACTCAGGACCTCTGGAAGAGCAGTCAGTGCTCTTAACCGCTGAGCCATCTCTCCAGCCCTGAGCCTGAATTACATTATGAGCACCATGTGTGTGCCAGAGACCATGGAAGCTAGAAACAGGCATCAGATCCCCTGGAACTGGAGTTACAGGTGATTGTGGGTGCTGGGGACTGAACCCAGGAAGAACAACCAGTCCTCTTAAGCACTGAGCCATTTCTCCAGACCCTGTTTTGTTTTGTTTTTCAAACTGGCTTTTGGCTTGCAAACCTTAAAAATATTGCACATAAAGAGCCAACCCAGATGTCATCTTTCCTAGGAGATTTTTAGCAGAGTTTTCAGTTCAATGATCCCATTAAGCAGCTGGCCCTCAGATTGACAGGAGGAACCCCTCAATGACAGGGCCCAGGAGAAGTATGTGATGGTTTAAATGAAAATGGCCCCCCCTAGGGAGGAGCACTGTTAGGAGGTGTGGCCTGTTGGAATGGGTGTGGCCTTGTTAGAGGAAGTGTGTCACTGGGGGGTGGGCTTTGAGGTTTCAGAAGCTCAAGCCAGGCCCAGTGTTACTCTCTCTCTCTTCCTGCAGTCTACTGATCCAGATGTAGAACTCCCAGCTCCTCCAGCACCATGTCTGCCTGTCGGCTGCCATGCTTCCTGCTATGATGACAATGGATTGAACCTCTGAACTGTAAGCCACCTCCAATGTCTTCTTTTATATGCAAGATGGCACACATGTATAATCCCCAAACTCGGGAGGCAGAAGTGGGTAGATCTCTTTGAGTTTGAAGCCAGTCTGAGACAAAGCTAGTTTCAGGATAGCCAGAGAAACTACACAAAGAAACCCTGTCTCGGGGGTGAAAAAACTTGCCATGGTCGTGGTATCTCATCGTAGCAATAAAAATCTAACTACAATGAAGTGACTTCAGAAGGGGGGGGGGGATCAATTTGAAGCAGAGAAATCCAATTGTGGCCAAGGTCACACAGAGAATGCTGGTAGCTCAATACCACGACAAATGGCAAAGGTCCTAAGGAGCTCTGACTGAGAGTTCTCCATCATAGCGAGCTGAGCCAAGATTCCAAAAACTCTCATGGAAAGAGGTTACTGGATCTTAGCCCCTGGTGGACACTTTGTAAGGTTAGAGTCACGTCCTAGTCACGGACCATCAGAAAGCACAAAGGATTAAAAGGACCTAGAATCAGTAAGACAAGTATAGGCTGGAATTCTGACCCACCCCCTAACAGCCTGAGGAGAATGTACTGGTTTACTATAATCTTTGTTTTCTTTGATTTCCAGTAGGGATCATGTTAGTTGTATAGGGTTACAAAGTTCATGGCAAATAAGAGAGACAGCTCCAAAGATGGACAGGTTAGACAACCTATAAAGAGGCTTACACACATGTTTACAGATCCTCCATAAAGGTACAAATATGACTGGAGAGATGGCTCAGCAGTTAAGAGCACTGGCTGCACTTCCAGGACCTGGGATCAGTTCCTAGCACCTCCATGGAGGCTTACAATCATCTGTAACTCCTGTCTCTTGGGATCTGGTGCCCTCTTCTGGCTTCTTCAGGCACCAGGCATGTACTTAGTAGATAGACTGAGCACCCATACACATACAGCTTTTAAATGCATTGACTTTTTAATCGTGTGTGTGTGTGTGTGTGTGTGTGTGTGTATGTGTGTGTGTGTGTGCGCATGGGTACCATGTGTATGGGTGCCCATGGACTATGTCAGGTCCCCTGGAGTTGTAGTTAGAGACAGTTCAGCTGCCCAACATGGGTGCTGGAAATTGAACTCAGATCCTGTGTCTTAGTCAGGGTTTCTATTCCTGCACAAACATCACAACCAAGAAGCAAGTTGGGGAGGAAGGGGTTTATTCAGCTTACACTTCCACACTGCTGTTCATCACCAAAGGAAGTCAGGACTGGAACTCAAGCAGGTCAGGAAGCAGGAGCTGATGCAGAGGTCATGGAGGGATGTTACTTACTGGCTTGCTTGCTTCCCCTGGCTTGCTCAGCTTGCTTTCTTATAGAACCCAGGACTACCAGTCCAGGGATGGTACCACCCACAAGGGTCCCTCCCCCCCCCCTGATCACGAATTGAGAAAATGCCTTACAGCTGGAGCTCATGGAGGCATTTCCTCAAGGGAGGCTCCTTTCTCTGTGATAACGCCAGCTTGTGTCAAGTTGGCACACAACACCAGCCAGGACACTCTGGAAAAGCAATACCTGTTCTTACCTGCTGAGGCATCTCTCCAGTCCAAAGGAAAATAATGTTTTAAGTGCAAAGTCTCTTCAATAAGCACTGTTAGAATAATGGATCTCCACATGGATGGATACATACATACATACACATACATACACACATACACACACATACATACACACATACATACATACATACACACATACACACATACATACACACATACATACACACATACATACATACATACACACACACATACACATACATACATACACACATACACACACATACATACATACATACATACATACATACATAAATAAGGGAAAGGAACCGAACATAACCACCTTACCTAAAAATTAAAATAAACTGTGGTGGTTTGATTGAGATCTTCTCCTGTAGGCACAGATAGTTTAATATTTGGTCCCCAGGTGGTTTCACTGTCTGGGTAGATTTGGCAGCTGTGGCCTTGAAAGAGGAAGTATGTCAGTTCGGACAGGTTTTTTATAATTTCTATAAATTGTTCTGGCCACAATGTTTCAATCACAGAAATAGAAAAGTAACTAATGGGTGGCAGTGGTGGCTCACACCTTTGATCCCAGCACTCAGGAGGCAGGCAGGTCTCTGAGTTCGAGGCCAGCCTGGTCTACAGAGCAAGCTCCAGGATAGCCAGGGCTACACAGAGAAACCCTGTTTTTAAAATAGCAACAACAAAGGAGGAGGAGGATGATAAAGGAGAAAGAGAATTCCAGGGTATCCAACACTCTCACAAAGACACCCAACACAGACATCCATGCAGGCAAAACACCAATGCTCATAAAATAAAAATTTAAAAGAAAAGAAAATTAACTAGCACAGTAACCATCAAACACAAAACTTTAAAACCTCGTGGGAGACAATATGGGTTAAAATCTAAGTGATTTGGGGGTAGATGGTGTCTTTTTTCTTGTGGTGCTGGGTGTCAGATGAAGGGCCTAGACAGGGATTGTGTGTGTGTGTGTGTGTGTAGCCCAGGCTCTCCTAGAACTCACTCCGAAGATGAGGCTGCCCTGGAATTCACAGAGATCTGTCTGCTGGGATTAAAGGTGTGCACCACTGCTGCCCAGATCCAGGGCCTTTAAAAACAGCTACCAGCATGTGTCCTGGTAAAGGGTCCTTTCTCTCCACAAAAGCAATGTGCGACTCTCAAGAGGCAGGGTCCTTCTCACAAGCCACAAAAGAAAATACAGATAGGTAGAAACCAAGAGGGATGCTCAGAGAGGTTTATGGGAGCTATGTGTGGTTAATTTTCATAGCAAATGGAGACTCACCATAAGCATCTAAAAACACTGGTCAAATGCATTCTGATATATTCCTAAAAGTCAATACTAAAGGATCATGGAAAATTAAGCTTCTAAATGATACTTTGTGATATGGAAGGTGCTCAGGCTATATTATGAAAATATTATAGTGTTTTCCCTGTACTATAATTACAAGTTTCTTATAAATAAGATCATGAATCACCTAAAGCAGAGGTTCTCAACCTTCTTTATGATGGGACCCTTTAAGGCAGTTTCTCATGTGGTAATGACCGCCAGCCTTAAACTATTTCCGCTGCTACTTCATAACTGTAATTTGATTTTAATGTGAATGTCTGTGTTTTCCAATGCTCTTAGATGACCCCTGTGAAGAGGACATGCAACATCTCCAAGCCGGGCAGTGGTGGCGCACGCCTTTAATCCCAGCACTCGGGAGGCAGAGGCAGGTGGATTTCTGAGTTCGAGGCCAGCCTGGTCTACAGAGTGAGTTCCAGGACAGCCAGGGCTACACAGAGAAACCCTGTCTCGAAAAACAAAACAAAACAAAACAAAAATTCCCCAAGGGGGTCGGGACCCACAGGTTGAGAACCACTGACCTAAAGGAATCACTACCTTCTCAGAAAAATGTCCTTTTCAGTTTCATTGTGCAGACCGCACAGACTCACCAGATAATATACTCCTGAGGAACCAGTATCATACACGTAGTCCAAGTGTCCTTACACCACACGAGACTGTGTGTACGCAAGTGTTCATGTACATACTCACATGTACATGTTTATTTATGTTTTTATATACATACATTTTGTGTGTAGCCAGGATATAAATATTTTTAAAATGCTATCCCAAACCAAGCTGTGATGATACACGACATTAATCTCAACATTTAGAAGGCAGAGGCAGGCAGATCTCTGAGTTCAAGGCTAGCCTGGTCTATAGAGTGTGTTCCAGGACAGCCAGGCCTGTCCCTAAAGGGAGCCTTAATTATTTTTTATACATAGGAGTTCTTAATTCTTTTTTATAGAGGAAAAACAATTTATTTTTTTCTATGTAGGAGTGTTTGCCTGCCTGCATGCATGCATGTATGTATGTATGTATGTATGTCGGTTGTGGTGTCACACGCCGATAGGATTTGCTGAAGGAAGCAGAGGCAGGAGGATCACGAGTTCAAGGCCAGCCTGGGCTACACATTTTGGGGCTGGAGAGATGGCTCAGCAGTTAAGAGCACTTGCTCTTCCAGAGGTCCTGAGGTCAAATCCCAGCAACCACATGGTGGCTCACAACCATCTGTAATGGGATCTAATGCCCTCTAATAAATAAATCTTTTAAAAAATTATTTTTAATTATTTCAAATTGTGTGACTCCAGAGGCCACTGGCACTGGAGTTACAAGAGGCAGTTGTGAGCTGCCTAAAATATTAGATTTTATGTCAAATTTTTCTTGTTCCCTAAATCTGTATCCACCCCGTTACTCACAATTAGCAGGACGTGGGGGTGCTGTGGGGTAGCTCACTGCACACCACATGTCTTAGGACACTCATATGTGATTCTTAAATCTTTAGGGAGTAGGGTGGAGACAGGGTCTCAGTGTGTATCTCTGGCTGTCCTCAAACTCACGGAAATCCACCTGCCTCAGAGTGCCAGGATTACAGGTGTGCAGCACCACACCAGGCAGTTTATTCATTTAAATGTCAATGCCCAGCATTTCTATTTTGAGGAGAGGAGGCAAGTGTTCTGAGCCTTCACCTAATTCCTGGGGTCAGCTCTGTTTGTCAGGAATGAAGGTCTCTAACCTGGGCTCTGAAACTGACAGGTCCTTTAGGCTATTCAGCATCTGCTAATCAGAGCCAGGAGCTCTGAGAAGATGGCATAGCTCCTTCTTACCTAAACACACTAAAACACACTAAAGTAGGCATGGGAAGGGGGAGCTTTGTGCTTCCACAAGCTTCCATGGTTCTTCTCTGAGTGCTCTTTGGGGTCGGATTGGGTTTGGGTTTGGGTTTGGGGGTGGTGGTTGGTTGGGGTTTGTTTGGTTTTTTTGTTTTGTTTTTTTTTTTTTAGTTTTTAGGTTTTTTTCCTCTTTAACAGCCTCTTTTTAAAACATTGCCTTAGGCACTGATTGCAGATAATTTTGAACCTGAACCTTGGCCCAAGTCAGGGCTGGAGAAGATTTCTCCTCTCTGTTCTCAGCTTAACTCACTTCTAACTTGAAGGTCATTTCACGATGCTTACAAGACTTTAACTTTTCAATACCTTTGTCTGTCTTCTTCAACACCTGAATGCTATGCCCGTTGGCATTTACATCTAAGAAAAGGAGAACTGGCCAGGCCTGGTGACACCTGCCTTCAATCCCAGCACTTGGAAGCAGAGGAAGGCCAATTTCAGTGAGTTCGGGACTAACCTGGGCTACACAGTTAGAGCCTGTCTCGAGAAAAGCAATAAAGGAAGGAAACAAACAGGGCCCTGCAGAGATGGCCCATCCAATAAGAGCGAGCCCATGCAGAAGACCCGAGCTCACTGTCGGCACACATGTTGAAATTCCAGTTTCAACCCAGACACCTGGACGCGTATACATAATTTAAAATGGAGGGGAAAAAAATCTTTAGGTAACACAGAAGAACATTCTGGAATAGTTAGTAAAATAAGGACATCTTGAATGGCAGCCACTAGCCAACCTTACTGATGCCCTTAGAAGAGATGAGGACATACTGCGGAAAGGAGCCAGGGTGGATGTTTCCCTTCCATGTGAGAGAACAGAGAGAGAGCAGCTGCTTTTGTGTCAATGTGAGAAGGCGCAAAAGAAGCCAACCCCACTGGCCCTTTGACCTTGATTGCTCACCCTCGAGGCCCTGGGACCATCAATGTCTGTATGTTTTTACACACACACACACACACACACACACACACACACACACACACCGTCTGGTGGGGGGGGGGTTCGTGATAGCCCAAGGAAGCTAACTTGGTGGAAATATTTAAGAGAGTTGAAAGTACCTGGGGTTAACCCAACTTTACAGTCTGGCTGAGCCCATGCCAACCAGACTCAAGGTCACAGGTGGCAGAGACAGAGCCAAATTCCTCAGACTGAAAATCAGTCTCTCCACTCTTCTTTCCTTCCTTCCTTCCTTCCTTCCTTCATTTATATTCTTTTGTTGTTGTTTTTGGAGACAAGGTCTCTCTCTCTCTCTCTCTCTCTCTCTCTCTTCCTCCCTCCCCCCAACCCCCAGCTGTACTGAAACTCACTGTGTAGACCAGGCTGGTCTCAAACTCACAGAAATCTGCCTGCCTCTGCCTCTCTGAGTGCCAAGATTAAAGGTGTGTGCCACCCCACCACTGCCCAGATCCACTCACTATTATTTTAAATCAGTTAGTGGAGTGTCTTAGTCAGGGTTTCTATTCCTGCACAAACATCATGACCAAGAAGCAAGTTAGGGGGGAAAGGGTTTATTCAGCTTACATTTGTACATTGCTGTTCATCACCAAAGAAAGGACTGGAACTCAAGCAGGTCAGGAAGCAGGAGCTGATGCAGAGGCCATGGAGGGATGTTACTTACTGGCTTGCTTCCCCTGGCTTGCTCAGCTGGCTTTCTTATAGAAGCCCAAGTCTACCAGCCCAGGGATGGCACCACCCACAGGAGCCCTCCCCCCTTGATCACTAATTGAGAAAATGCCTTACAGCTGGATCTCATGGAGGCATTTTCTCAAGGGAGGCTCCTTTCACTGTGATAACTCCAGCATCTGTCAAGTGAACACACAAAACCAGCCAGTACATGGATCTTCAGGAATTTCCTGCAGTCACCGTCCCCTTCTTGGCCCGCATATTCAACAGGAAAGTTGGGAAAGCCACGGAGAAGCTGCCCATCAGCCTGGCCTGCATCACTTGTCACTGCGCAGATGCGCTGCCAAGCCAAGCACTGCTCTTGCCCTGGGACAGACAGCAACACAATGTTATCAGCCCGGAGGCTGTTGCCTCCCCTCCACAGCAAAGGGGAGAGGGAGTGAAACTTTTGGCACCAGGCAGGCGTGGGTGTGAACCTGGACGTCAGTACTAATCAAATGGTGAACCTTGGTCAAGTTACCTAAGTCATAAAGGAAGACAGCAGTATTCCGTTTGACTCTTTTTGACGATTAGATAGCGTACACAACTCAGGGTCAGCTTTAGGAGCTCGGACCCACTCTTTCCATCGTCTTTCCCCTTTGCCAGAAGACAAGACAGCATGGCCTGGGCCTTCATCTCCGTCTCCACTGAAATGCGCCTGCGTGGCTGAGCCAGGGAAGGGTGCATGTAGCCGTTCTTAGCCTTTTGCCTGGCACCTACCTGGGAGTAACTCTCCAGCTCCCATTCTTTTGGTGGGGCTCAGTTAATTTCTGCAGGCGGGTGCCTTGACAGAGGCCATTCTCTTCTTGGGCGCTTTAGAAAGTGTGCCAGCTGTGGCTAAACCTGGCTGTGGCTACACAGGGCTGCAGCCACACCTGGCCATGGCTATACGTGGCAGAAACGCTGCATGAAGACAGACAAAGCATTAAAGACTTCGGCTTTCAGGCTGAGAGAGCTCAGGAAGTAAACAAGCCTGAGTTGAGAGTCTGAGGCTGATCGCTATGGCTCCCAGTGGAAGAGGAGAAATCACCCTCAAAAGTTGTCCTCTGACCTCTACATTTGTCTCCCCCTCATGCTTATCTCTCTCTCTCTCTCTCTCTCTCTCTCACACACACACACACACACACACACACACACACACACGGCATGCACGCACGCATGCACGCACACATGCATACACACACATATATACACACTCGCACACACATACACACACATCATGACAAAAAACTTAAATTCTAATCAACTCATACTATAGTACAAAATAAAATAAGGTATTTCAGTTCTTTTTAAAAGTCCAGATCCACTTGGTGAAAAAAAATCAATTCCCCAATCTCTTTCTCTCTCTCTCTCTCTCTCTCTCTCTCTCTCTCTCTCTCTCTCTCTCTCGTTTTTCGAGACAGGGTTCCTCTGTGTAGCCCTGGCTGTCCTGGAACTCACTCTGTAGACCATGCTGGCCTTGAACTCAGAAATCCTCCTACCTCTGCCTCCCGAGTGCTGGGATTAAAGGCATGAGCCATCACTGCCCAGTGGAATGAAGTCTCTTGTCTTTGTATCTTACATCAAACATCCCCACTGCAAGTGTGGACAAGCAGGACAGTGCAGTGCTGAGAACACGGAGGGTAGAGACAGCCAAATGTGTGGCTCTCAACAGGTGACCAGCCCCTCAGCCTTAGTTCCATCATCTACAAGATGCATGTGACATCTAATGAGGTGCTGTCAGGACTGAGGTAAAGGCTGCCGGCGCCATGTGCATTGCCCGGACAGAATAATAATGAGTCTATAAAAGTTACCGTTTATTATTATCACAGTCATAAAAAAAAAAAAAAAAAAAAAAACCACTTTCTCCTAACGTCTATCTCCCGATATAAGCAAATACCAGTAAGTTACTGGAGATTATTCATCCTTCAGCTGCTAGTGTGTAGTGAGGAAGCAACTGTGGGGCAGTGAACTTTGTAACTAGCTTTTCACTGTAAATGAACAGCTAGTCCAGCACCGATGAGCAGACCACTGCAGCCATCTACAAATGGCTGCTTATAATTCACAGCAATGGGCCACTGTGTTAGTCAGGGTTCTCTAGAGTAACAGAATGAATCTCTCTGTGTGGGTCTCTTTCTCTGTCTCTCTCTGTCTCTCCCCCCACCCCCACCCCTGTGTGTGTGTGTGTGTGTGTGTGTGTGTGTGTGAGATGACTTATGGGCTGAGGTTCAGCTACTCTAACAATGGCAGGCTATGAATGGAAAGTCCAAGAATCTAGTCGTTGCTCAATACAAATGGCTGGATGTCTCAGCTGGTTTATTCTGGAATCCCGAAGAAGTAGGCTCTACTGCCAGTGAAGGATAGCACACAGACAACGAGCAAAAAGCTTCCTTCTTCCATGTCCTGTCGTCGGCTTCCAGTAGAAGGCATGAGTCATATTAGATCTGGATTAAAGATCGTCCTACCTCAAAGATCCACTTCTAATTTGGATCAGATTAAGATTAAGCAAAAATCCCTTACAAGTGTGCTCTGCATTTTGGGGTTTTAGTTCCAGATGTAGTCAACTTGACAACCAAGAATCACAGCCACTGTGGCTGAAACCAGAGGGTCATCTATAGCAAGATTCC
This sequence comes from Rhynchomys soricoides, assembly GCA_019843965.1. Taxonomy (NCBI): domain Eukaryota; kingdom Metazoa; phylum Chordata; class Mammalia; order Rodentia; family Muridae; genus Rhynchomys; species Rhynchomys soricoides. Next base: position 1,846,130 of record JADRCH010000137.1, read on the forward strand.
TCAGCCCTGCCAACATTCACATTTGGGCCGGAGAAGCCTTTGTTGAAGGTAGTTGCCCTGAGCTTTGTAGGCTCCTTTGCAGGACTTTGATACCACAGGTACCAATCGCACCCACCATAACTAAAAAGGGGGCATTGCCAATAGTGCCTTGAAAAGATGCCTCCCTCCATCTTCTGGTTACTTTTTGCCATCGTGACACATTGTAGACATATCTAGGAAGACAGAATCTCAACTGAAGAATTACTCTCTCAGATTGGCCTGTGGGCATGTCTGTGAGGCGTTTTCTTGATTGCTATTGATATGGGAGAGCCAAACTCAATGGACAATGTCACCCTTAGGCAGTTGGGGTCTCTGGCCTGTGTAAGGAAGGTAACTGAGCAAGCTTTGGGGAGCAAGCCAGTAAGCAGTGTTCCCTCGTGGCCTCTGCTTCTGTTCCTGCCTTGAGTTCCCAGCTCCTAAGTCAAAGAAATCTCCTCCTTCCTCAAGCTGACTTTGGTCACTGTGTTTATCAGAGCAACAGAGAAGCAAACTAGGTCACCCCTAATGGAAAGCCACTGGACTAAAGGAATATCTGGTTGTCTTGTCATATATATTATTTGCTATAAGAGAAAAAAATGTAAGCTCTCCAGGCAGGGCTGAGTCAGTGGCTGAGTCCGTGGGATACCATCAGGGTTAACAGAACCAATGTCTGTAGGTCATACGTCTGGATTGATTGGTGTCTAGGTGTTTTAGAATTTTATTGCTGTGAAGAGACACCATGATCCAGGCAACTCTTATAAAGGAAAACTTTTTTTTTTGTTTGTTTGTTTTTCGAGACAGGGTTTCTCTGTATAGCCCTGGCTGTCCTGGAACTCACTCTGTAGACCAGGCTGGCCTCGAACTCAGAAATCTGCCTGTCTCTGCCTCCCAAGTGCTGGGATTAAAGGCGTGCGCCGCCACTGCCCGGCTAGGAAAACATTTCATTGGAGCTGGCTTACAGTTTCAGAGGGTCGGTCTGTTATCATCATGGCGGTTAGCATGGCGGCATGCAGGCAGACATGGTGCTGGAGAAGGAGCCGAGAGTTCTACATCTTGATCCACAGGTAGAAGAAGAGGATTATCTTCCAAAGACAGCCAAGAGGAGACTGGAATTCCACACTAGGTGGAGCTTAAGCCTAGGAAACCTCAAAGCCCACCCCCACAGTGACGCACTTCCTCCAACAAGGCCACACCTCCTCCAACAAGGCCACACCTCCTCCAACAAGGCCACACCTCCTCCAACAAGGCCACACCTCCTAATAGTGCCATTCCCTGTGATCCAAGCATTCAAACCACCATACTAGACCATGGTCCTGTGTGTGTTGTGGTGAGCCTTTGGGTGAAGGGTCTTTGAAGATGTGGGGATGGAAGGTTAACCCTGGAACAGCAAAGAGCATAGTGGCAGCTGGAAGCGCCAGACGGTGGTTACTCCCCAAGATGGTGAGTCTGAAGGTGCTGCCTCCGATGTGTTAGTTGGTAATGTGTTTCACCCACACCGCAGCCTTGGAGAGAGTTTGCTGTCGTTTTACACATGACTATCCCTCTCCCCCACCTCCCCAGTCATACATATTTCAGAAGGTTCCGCTCGCTGGGCAGTGGTGGCGCACGCCTTTAATCCCAGCACTCGGGAGGCAGAGGGAGGCAGCTTTCTGGGTTCGGGGCCAGCCTGGTTTTCAGAGTGAGTTCCAGGACAGCCAGGGCTACACAGAGAAACCCTGTCTCGAAAAAGCCAGAAAAAAAAAAAAAAAAAAAAAAGTCAGACGTAATGCATAGGTTTGGATGTTTCCAAATTTCCCTGTCATGTTTGGGGCAGGTGGACATGTGGCTGGAGCCGGGTCCTCAGAACCATCTCACGGCTCTCCTGAGTCCATTGTGTTCTGTATCTCTCCATTGGTAGAAATGACTGCCTCTGCATATGACAACCCAGAAGAAACCCATTCTCAGGCACGATTTCAACCCCGAGGAAAGCCTGACCATCCCTGCTCTCCTCTGTGCCTCTGGATGATTCCACAGAAAGCTATTGTCTACTCAGGATCGCAGGCTCACCTCTGCCGGGCCTCCCCCCAACTCCCACCTAGAGAAGTGCAATGGCCAGTCCCCCAGCATCTCAGAGGCAGAGGCAGCTCCCAGAGGATAGGCATGTGAGGGACACTTAAGGACTACACATCCCCACCTCCCTCTGTGTCTCGTTACCTGCTCTGACAGGGCCCAGGGAGTCTGTGTTACAATCCCATCCAGCTTCTGTGATCTCTCCATCGACTTCTTATCGTGGGCAGTCTTGCTCATATACAGAAAATATGTTTAATGCTCATACACAAGGCTGACACTTGATGCTAATACACAATGCTAATGCTTAATGCCTGTTACATAAGCTCACACCCTGCTGCCCTTGGCTTTTACCACTTGGAGACATATTTTTTCCTCTCTTCTTCTTGCCTTCTCTTTCATGGAATCTAGGAAACAAGATGAACGGACTCCCTATGACCTGCAGAGCTAGGTATCAAAACACCTTCATTTGCCCTTAACTCTGGCCTTGACCCACCCTGCATGTTGAGTTCCTTCTTGGAAAATTCCCTTGTCTTTCATGCCACCACACCGTAGGCAAGGCCAGCCCCTAGTTCTTTAAACGATCCTACCAGGCTAGGCAAGACAACTAACTCATTGACATACAGCCTGAACTCTCTGCCACTTGGCTTTCAGGAGGATTCATTTACTCTTGGCTGGAGTTCTTGGCTAAGTTTTCTCTGGCTACAGTTCTCAGTTAGCTGTCCAGAAAAGCTTGTTAACCCGAGGGTCTATCTCGTTTTTTCCTGCCTCGGTCATCTGTACAAACAGTGCAAGGATGATGTCACAGGCTGAAAGACACACCAGGGGCACACACCTGTAACATCAAGGCTGGTGTTATGGCCAGCACACACACACACACACAAATAAACAGATAAATGTGCTTTTAAAAACTTCTTCTTTTTTTTTTGTTTTTGTTTTTTCGAGACAGGGTTTCTCTGTATAGCTCTGGCTGTCCTGGAACTCACTCTGTAGACCAGGCTGGCCTCGAACTCAGAAATCCACCTGCCTCTGCCTCTGGAGTGCTGGGATTAAAGGTGTGCGCCACCACTGCCCAGTTTAAAAACTTTTTTTATACAATAAGGGTAGAGAGCAATCAAGGAAAGACCCCCTAACACTGACCTCCAACCTTCGTGGAGATATGCACATGTGCACATGACCTCCACACATACACACAGCCGTGTTAACAAGTGTGTACCACACACATCAGAACATCCCTATTAAGGTGTAACAGTGGACTACAATAGTGGATCAGAGCCATTGAGTGCTGCTGAAATCGCACCATGCAACAGACCTCACACAAGAGATTTATTGGGGGTGGGGAGCAGAGACAGACAGAGCATGAGACCAATAGATAGACAGAGAGCAAGAGATCAGGCCGTGATGGTGGGGACCTTTTAAAGGGTACATGTTTCACACTTAGCGGCTGGTGATGGCATAGCTGCTGTCACTCAGCCCCTGGAGGCGGGCTGGGGCTAAGAATCCCCACACCCACAATGTATGCAAGGGGCGCAGTAAAGAAACTGCCTATCTGACTGCCCAATGATATAGTTAGGGGGAAGCTTTTTATTGTATGCAAACAAGAAGATATCTCCAGAGATACCTGGAAGAGTCTAGAGCAGAGAGAAAGAGAAAGCAGACGGGACATGGCCAGGGCTATCTTCAAGGAAAGGGAGAACAGCACAAGAAGGGTAAATCATGAATAATGAAAGAGAGGAGAGAGAGGGAGGGAGAGAGAGGGAGAGAGAGAGAGGGAGGGAGAGAGGGAGGGAGAGAGAAGGAGAGAGGGAGAGAGAGGGAGAGAGAGGGAGGGAGAGAGAGGGAGAGAGAGGGAGGGAGAGAGAGGGAGGGAGGGAGAGAGAGGGAAGGAGAGGGAGGGAGGGAGAGGGAGTGAGGGAGAGGGAGAGAGGGAAAGGGAGGGAGAGGGAGGGAGGGAGAAGAAGGGAGGGAGGGAGAGGGAAGGAGAGGAGAAAGAGAGAGGGAAGGAGAGGAGGGAGAGAGAGGGAGAGAGGGAGGGAGAGGGAGGGGGAGAGAGGGAAAAGGAGGGAGAGAGAAGGAGGGGAGAAAGAGGAAAAGAGGGGGAGAGAGGAGGGAGAGAGAGAGGGAGGGAGAGAGAAGGAGGGGGGATAGAAAGAGAGGGGAGAGAGATGGGGAGAGAGAGAGGAGACAGAAAGGAAAAGAGAGCTTGTGCCTGCACAGGGAGGGGCAGGAGGCAATGGGTATCTGAGGGGAGATGTGTGACAGTATTTATGAGCAGGGACTGGGGGAGCCTAGGGTCCCACATGGGCTTTGATATGCAGCTACAGGTGTATATCAATGGGGCCATATGTCTTTTCTGCAAGAGGTAAGGGAAATGATTCCTTTTGGAAGACAGGAAACAGTTTCACAAATTCCTGAGAGATACTGGCTTTGAGCTTATTTTTGGATTTTTGGGCTGCCTGAGACTTAACACATACCAACCAATATTAAAATAAAATAAAAAACAGAAGCAAAGAAATCTTCAGTTTTCTTCTGACCGCCTATAAATAAACCGTCAGTGTTACATTGAGTGTATCTGTTGACATGCTGATTGACTACAGTTAGAACCTTAAACGTTGAGGGATAGAAACCTTAGCCTAGGCTACTGTAACCTAAAGTGTGTTTGCAGTGTTGTCTGAAACGCTAGTGCCCCCCCCCCAATTTTTTCCCATACTTGGGATGCATCACCAATCAAAAGCAACAAGCTGTAGGCTGTTAACTGTGGACAGCTTCCCAGCTTGGCCTTACTCACCCGTGAGGAGTGTGAAGGCGCTTGTCCTAACCTGGTTGCCTTCCTCCCCACTGGCCAGCAGCCTCCCGTATTGCCTCTCACATGTGTCATGACTACCCCGTATGGGGCATCTTTCCTCCATCCTGCTCACGCCCACGCGTTTCCAGTCTTTACTCCTACAATCACTTGGGCAGCCAGCCAGGAACCTCATCTTGAGCCAGAAGCTTCTCGACTAGCGCCAGTGTCTTAAACAAAGCAAGGAAGGACAGAGGTCACTTGCCAACCTTGGTTATCTCTCACAGGTGTGAAGCTATTGGCAGCCATCTCAGCACTATTTCTTTAATCTCAACACTGAGAGCCAAGGCAGGCAGAATGTGAGTCCAAGGCAAGCCTAGGCTACACAGGGAGATCATAGCAGGCAGAATGTGAGTCCAAGGCAAGCCTGGGCTACACAGGGAGATCATAGCAGGCAGAATGTGAGTCCAAAGCAAACCTGGGCTACACAGGGAGATGATAGCAGGCAGAATGTGAGTCCAAGGCAAGCCTGGGCTACACAGGGAGATCTTGGCAGGCAGAATGTGAGTTTAAGGCATGCCTGGGCTACACAGAGAGCTCTTGTTTCCAACTAAAAGTGCTAAAGGGGCTGGGGATGTAGTTGGCAGGTGAGTGTTTGCCTAGAATGTGTGGGTCGAAAGTTTGACTCAATCTCCATTCTCCTGAAAGGGCCTAAGTGTGTGAGAAAACACACAAAATACTGTCCAATTAGGGTGGAGAGTCACAGTGGTGGAGCATGCCACTGGTAGGCCAGGATTCTAACAGCAAGATCTGATTCTTTTGGGGGTTCCTGAAGTGATGTATCCTATAGTGTCAGCATTGCTAACGCCGACTTCTGTTGTGTATGGTTCACGTTTGATGGTAGGAAGGACACTGTTTGCCAGTTGGGGGAGGCATGCAGCTGATCAGTACTGGCTAGCAAAACTGTGTTGGCTCAGATTTGCCAGCCATTCTACCCCGTACCCCCACCCAGTGCCCAGAACAAACAAAAGGACTTTGCCTCCTTCTTTTCCTTCACTTCTAAGTACAACAGGAGCAAACCTATGTACCTACCATCTAGCCATATGTCTGTCTGTCTATCTATCCATCCATCCACCCACCCACCCGTCCGTCCGTCCATCCATCCATCCATCCATCCATCCATCCATTCATCTACTTACCTATCTATACATCTTCCTCTCGGACTTCTCTCTTTACCATACAACAAGATAAGTGTGTCTTTAGAGCCCTCAATGGAGAATCAGTGTTGGAGATACATTTTCACAGAAACTCCCTGGGGAAATGTTTTAAATAAAACAATGCCTATCATGTATTTATTAGTTCAAAAATCCTTGTAAGCACCATGTTACTTTGTTGTCAATGGAGTCCCTTAGGATGAGCATTATAATTTCCCCTCATGTAGAACTGCACATGGAAGGTGTGAATGTTTAAAAGATTTGTCCAAAGGGCCTAGGCAACCCACAGCAGGCACCACAGCCCAGGTCCTCTGGGGCAGTGTGCTTCTGGAAGATAAACTTGCTTCTGTCCAAAAGTCACACACTGCAGAAAAGACATCTGCAGGAGTGGCCAAACTTCCTAAGGTTGATGAAAAAGACCTACATAAAGACCTACATACAGATCCAAGATGCTTGGAATACCAGAAACGAGACAACTAGGAAGAGAAACACCCAAACCACACAACGGTCAGACTGCAGGAAATCAAAAGCAAAAATCCGAAAGCAGCCAGAAGAAGAAGGAAAAAAATCAGATATTACAGGGGAAACTACATCAAGAAGGTGTTCTAGGGGCCAGAGAGGTGGCTCAGTGGTTAAGAGTATTGACTGCTCTTGCAGAGGACTTGAGTTTGGTTCTCCGCACCCACATAGCAGCTCACAATCACTGTAACTTCAATTCTAGGGGAATCAGATGCCCTCTTGTGGTCTCCATGGGTACTGCAGGCATATGGCACACATACATACATGCAAACACTCAGACATGTAATTTGTTTTAAAGAAGCATTTCCAGGTTTTCACAGAAAACATTGTGCCATGACAATTTTTATTTCGGGGGGTGTTTGCTGCTGATCAAATGCAGAGCCTCACATAGGATACTATGCTCTTGATTTACTTTGAGCTATACTTCCAGCTTCAGGGTGATAGATTCTAAAGAAACAACATAAAATTGTTAACCTAAATTTAGTATCTGGCCAAGTATAGTGGTGAGTTTTGGCCACACCACTTTGGCTCCTGGCGGATCACATATGCACACATGCACACACACACACACACACACACACACACACACACACTAGCTTATTTTTAAAACGCCTTGGCCACCTCAAAGGCTGGGCACTCCTAAGCCTTCCCTGCTACCCCAGGCCCAAACAGGGAAGGCCCAATCAGTGGCCACTTACCCGAAGTCTCACATGGCTGATTGGCTTTATCTCCTGCTGCTCCTGCATCCCAGCCTTCTACCCCAAGTCCTGACTATTCCCTCCCATTCCTCTCTGCATTCTCCCCGTGCAACTCTAAGTGTCCCTCCCCATGCCCAACCATTGGCTGTTGGTATCTTTATTGATCAATCAAAAACCAATTGGGGACTTTCAGAGTCTGGACAGGCAGATCCCTATTGAATCAGAGCCTTAGGACCAATCTCCAACAGTCAAGCACATCCTAAGGGTCTTCAACTGATGAAATGGATTATTTATTGGATCATGAGGGCCCTGGCTTAGTCAATAGATTTATTCACTGGTGGAGTCTTGATCTTACGACATGCTGGGAGATGGTGGGGAGAGATGAGGAGACTGGATGGAGCAGCATGCTAAACGTGTGCCTCTGGAAAGATACATTTTGTCCCCAGCCCCCTTCCTCTCGGTTCACTCTACCTTTGGGCTGCCTGAAGTGAGCAACTGTACTCTGCCATGATACCTGCCTGCTCACTGCCCCAGAGGCAATGGAGCCTGAGCTCTGTGAAGTCAGAGGAAACTCCTTCCCTCAAATACTTTGTCACATGGGTGAAAAAAGACAAATGCAGTCATTATCACCATCTTGTCAGGCGTACACCAGTTAAATCTTCAATTACTGTAAACCTTTCTGGCACAGCCATATCTAATGGGAACAGTCCTAAGCTCCTTAACAAGGATCCAGCAAAGCTGAGCTGCATGACACAATCTCTGATGCGTTGTCTTTCGATTTTGGTCTTGATCTCCACATGTTGCATGCTTGGGGGGGCTTTTAGTAGTTTTACAACTTGGAGCTACTGGACTGACAGAACATTTCTTACGAGTCATTTATGCCTTCTCCCAGGTGTACTGCTTCTAAGCTTCACCAGGAAAGTCCTGAGCATACTAACCCTTCCCAGCTTTTAGGGAAGTATCCTTATCTGGCCCTGCTTGAAGGCCTTCCTTGTGCCCTGGAGGTTTGTGACTCCATAAGGCCTCCATCAGCACCAGCACCTGGGACCAGTTTTTCTGCATGAGTGATGTGGGACTGTGAAAGGCCAGAGATCTTATGAGGCTCGACTCCAAGATGCTCTTGGAACATCTGCCCCTGTACTTACTCAGAAACCAGAAAATCAGAACAAAGTGGACTTTAGAAAGGTAAACAAGATTCAGAGGTCTAGAGGAGTTGGCAGAAGATCAGACTAAAAGCCTCTTTCTACTATATGCCTGCTTGATTATGTGGCATATAAGGCTGGAAGCCATATATGGAATGCCGCTTGAGGAAAAGATATAGCAACAATGTATCTCTGTCCTACACAGGGGCTACCCACGGATGGACAAAGAATGATTCGGGAAGGTGATAAAATAATGAGGTATCAGGACCTTCCTTAGAAAAAACGAGCTTATGCAGGGCCACTGTGGTGCTCTATGACCAAGGAACAAAAGAATACCAAGATTAGACACATAAATAATTCCACAAAGATATAAACATCATGTTAAGGCAGAAATTGAATAATAACCACAGCAGCTTTGGCCTGAAGATTTTTCTTGAGCCCAATGATAATTAACACTATGATCTGGCAATCTGCTCAGGCTGGCTTGGAGATTTTCTTTCTGTCTAGTGCCTTTGACACTGCAAGATTCTTACAAGTTTGGTTATGGGATTGATTATGGAAAATGATCATAAAAGATAACTCTGTTCGGTCGTGGTTTATCCATAAGGACTAAACTTATGACCGAGAGGAAGTTAAAACTCGTGTCCAGAGACAAAAAATTGTATGATCTATTTTTGGGGACAACAGGAATCTGTCCTTGCCTACTGAGTTCTGTATAAATAAAAAATAAACAAATAAATCTTGTGGTGATTTGAATAGGAATGGCCCCCATAGACTCATGTGTTTGAATGCTTGGCACACAGGAAGTGGCACTGTTAGGAGGTGTGGCCTTGTTGGAGGAGGTGTGGCCTTGTTGGAGGAAGTGTGTCATTCTGAGGGTGGGCTTTAAGGTCTATGTTCACTCTCCACCCAGTTTGGAATTCCAGTCTTCTAGTTGCCTATGGATCAAGATGTAGCGCTCTCAACTCCCCCAGTACACTGCCATGCTTCCTGCCATGATGATAATGGACTGAACCTCTGAAGCCAACCCCTCCCTGCATTGTAAGCCAGCCTCAATTAACTGTTGTTTTTTATAAGAATTGCCTGGGTCATGGTGTCTCTTCACAGCAATGGAAATGCTAGCTAAGACACGACCTGACTGCCAGTCAAGCAGACTACAAGACTCCCCCATTACCATGCCTGACTCACTCCTCCTTCACCTTAAATCCTCTGTTGGACGTGGTGTTCACCGGGGCTCACTCCTGGCATCTATCACCAGATCTTTTTAATAGTCTAAAGCAGTAACTCTGTAGCCATTAAGCACCTCTTAGTTCCCACCCTCCTGCGCCCTGGTGACCACCATTCTACTTTGTGCTCTATAACCTGACCCTCTAAATGCCCATGCAAGCAGATTCAGCAGCCGTGGACTTAACATCGGCCTATGTTGCTGTTACGAAGATTCACCTGTATAGTGGCATGTGCTAGCAAGGAGTGTGCATCAGGTGCTGACGTCACAGTCTGTTTACTCACGAATCTGGACACTTGGGTTGCATCCTCTGGGTGGGAAGCAGAGTGTGCCCTGAGTGGATGTGTCAGCAATGGATGAAGTTCTGAGTACATGTATATTATTGATACGAATGGCTATGTCACAGACCCCTAATGCTTCAGACCCATGGAAATGGCAAGGCCTTCCCTGGTCCAAGTATGAATGTTGACAGTACACACAGAGAGTATCAACCACAGCTTCTGCCTCTCATTGCTGACAGCCTGAGACCACTCCCATAAAAAGACTCCCAGTGAGCCCAGCTAACCCATCCTCCCTGTGCTGTAGGTAACAAACACACCAAGTCTCCAAATTGCATTGCCTCCATCAGCACCAGCACCTGGGACCAGTTTTTCTGCATGAGTGATGTGGGACCGTGAAAAGCAGTCTGATTTCTGGTTGAACTAAGGTTTTTAAACCCCACCCCTGGCGAACCAGTAGGAGATAAATAACCCTACAACAGACAGTAGGCAATTGCCATGCTCCCAGAAACAAGGCTCCTGACAGGAAGCCACAGCTCTCCATAGGTCTGTGACTAAGGGTCATGTAGCCCAAACCATTCCACAGGTAGAGGCATGGTCACATGGCCTCAAGACATCCCCATGTTAATGAAGCACCTAGAGGCTTAGTCACTCCCCTTCCCAGCCACTATTTCGACCTCGCCCCTCCCTGAGGTCATGGGGGTACGGATTCACTCATGCCACTCTCCGCCACGACAATAAATGCCCTGAAACCTTGGACTGTCTCTCTTCAACGGGATCTGCCAGCCTGGTCTACAAGAGAGTTCCAGTACAGCCAGTGCTTTAAAATAGTGGTGAAAGCATCTGATTTATCATCACTGATGGTTTTAATGTCTACACATATCCACCAACCTTATTTGGGGAATGGTTCTATTTACCCACTTGACAGATCCCCATAGTAGCAATATGTGCTGCTCTGGCTAATGAAAGATGAGCAGAAATATCCAGGTAGGTGCTCTCAGAACCCATGTGTGATTTTTTTTCTATTTGCTGGATAACCAGCAATCTCTCAGCAGAGGCCACAGTGGTAGCCTGGGTCCCAGGGGAGATTGTCCGACTGCCAGGTGTCTTCCTCCTCCTTCTCCTGCTCTTCTTGGTGTTGGGGACTAACCTGAGGGCATCGCATGTTCAGCATGTTCTTTACCACAGAGCAACATCCCCTCCCTGCAGTCAATCTTTTATACAGATGAAGCTAGAGAGCAAATGGCTGCGAACCAATTTCCTTTTTTCATATCACAAAGTACTCTGCTCTACCCGGTGCAGGGTATTTCCTGAAGGAGTCTTGATAGATGCTCAGAAGTTACAAGCACTTGCTGGCCCAGATTCCATTCCCAGCACCCATGTCAGGTGCCTCAAAAATCACCTGTGGCTGGGCAGTGGTGGTGCACATCTTTAATCCCAGCACTCAGGAGGCAGAGGCGGGAGGATTTCTGAGTTCGAGGCCAGCCTGGTCTACAGAGTGAGTTCCAGGACAGCCAGGGCTACACAGAGAAACCCTGCCTTGAAAAACCAAAAAAAAAAAAAAAAAAAAATCACCTGTGACTCCAGCTCAAAGGATCGGTTGTCATATTCTGGTTTCTGCCTGGGATTTGCACTCAAGTGCACATACGCACACATGCACATGTATACACGCATATTCTTATAGATATATATTTAATATATATATTGTCTTATATATATTTAAGGATCTATATCCTTAAACCCTATCATTTAGTTAGGGTTTGAGGTAGGAATTCAGAAGTCTGTAAACTCATGGTCTCCTCTCCATTTCTCTTTCTTTCTTTCTTTCTTTTTTTTTTTTTTTTTCTGAGACAGGGTTTCTCTGTGTAGCCCTGGCTGTCCTGGAACTCACTCTGTAGACCAGGCTGGCCTCGAACTCAGAAATCCACCTGCCTCTCCCTCCTGAGTGCTGGGATTAAAGGCGTGAGCCACCACTGCCCAGCATCCTCTCCATTTCTTAGCCAATACCGTCCACACCACTGTCACTGCTGCTGTTGCTGCTGCTCCCTCCTCTCCTCCTCCTCTTCCTCCTCCTCCTTTTCTTCTTGTCCTTTCCTGCCTCTTCCTTTTAGTTAGGGAGGGTATTGTGTTGGAGACCAAACTAGGACCCCACACAAGCTAGACAGGACCTACCACTAGTTGACATCCTCAGAGCCTCCGAGTTGGTTTGGAGGATCTATGTATTTGTTGTCTCCACACCAAAGGAACCTTCCAACCCCCCACACCCACACTGTATTCCAGGGAAGGCACCTCAGAGTTCAGAACATGGCCTCCCAAGAGTCACCAGGAGCTCTGTAAGTCTTCAAGTGATAAAAGGCATTGCCCTGAATACTCCCTATAGACAGATATTGTTTGGACCAGATGAGTTAAGCCAGACAAGGATGCAGACCCTCTCCTCCCATCATTTCCTTTCACTTTAAAGCAGAGGGATCATGTGCCCAACTCATGAACTATCTTCCAAAGCACAGCTTGGAGCGGGTCTATCCAAGTACAGCTATGAGTCTTCCTGACATGTTGGTCTATCATCCCATTGCATATGGTGAACAGCAAGCATAGAGTACAGCCCTGGCTTCCTACTACTGTCTGCAAACAAAAAGGAACGGACCTTTCTGGAGGAACAAGACAGCCCTGCTTTGCTCAATGTTTTACCTCGATAATTTAGGGGGAAGTGAACTGGGTCCTGGAATCTGTGGAAACAATGAGAACGTTTCATTCATGCTCATGTGTTGTCTCCATATGCATTTTAACGTGAGGGGTTTTGACAGATTACACAAGAAAAGTATTTTCGACAAGCTTCGGCAAAAGCACTCTGAATCATTTACAAGAATTAATCATACCTGACCAGGAAGAGAAGAGTCTGATATTAACTCCCAGGAATTAGGTAGTAAGCCAAGGGCATTGAATTCTGCCAGAACAACTCTCTCTTTTTGGCTGATTGCCACATGGCTTGAAATGCCAAGAAACTGAAGGCACATCCCTAAGACTTCAGGTTACCTGGGCTTCTTCGAAACTGGTATTCACAGGAAGTATCAATCCTTGCTTCTTACCAAAACCTGAACATGCAAAAAGCAAGAAGATGAAAAACACATGCAAAAAAAAAAAAAAAATCCTGAACATTACTAAAAGCAAGAACATGGTTTTACAGATGTCTGAAGTCAGAGAGGAGACCTATGAAGGGCCTGTCTCCTCTCAGCTCTTCCTGTTTAATGCCAAGGTCTTCACCGCACTGAGCCCTCAAAGTTATCATAATTAGCATCCCTCTTCCTTCCTCTGTAATAGACAAGAGGAGCGCTGTGCCCCGGAAACAGATCCCTGAATTCCCAACCCTGACTCCGTCACTGACTAACAATTTCCTAAGCATGCCCTAGCAACCCTGGCCTTGTTTTTTGTTTCGTTTGTTTTGTTTTTTTCTTTTCCTTTTTCTACCTATAACATGAGACCAAAGGCATTGTGGATTATACATTACCTGATTTGTTAGGACACATATCACGACTACACAAAAATAAAATGTAGTTGAAGCTATGACTGAGAAAGAGATCAAAGTCACTCAATAAGGATGATGAAAGAGCAGAATAGTTATAACTGTATGGGACATCATTCTTACGCATCCCTGCTAGCTGGAGCTGGGGATCTGAGGACAGTAAGGGAGCCATTTTGAAAGCATAACGGTCACTTGGAATTTAAAACATATTTGGTTATATCTACATTGAAGTTTTGGTACACTAATTATTAATGATATGTGATCTTATATTGCATATATTATGATTTAATAATTTTATGTATGTTTTGCCTGCGTGTGTGTATGTACTACATGTATGCAGCCCCCATGGAGGCCAGAAGGGGGCGTCATGTCTTCCAGAACTGGCGTTCCAGATGGTGTGAAACTCCATGTGAGCACTGACTATGAACCCAGGTCTCTAGAAGAGCAGCCAGTGTTTTTAACCGCTGAGTCAGCTCTCCATCTCCCTTCCACTGTCTTCTTAACCTTCCAAGGTAAACTCCCCACTACTGAACATTATTAAGGGGAAGAACTTCTCTTGTGAGATCCGATCCTGATGTTTTCATCAAGGTCTATCCTGTGCCCTGATGTGAGCACTACTCTCTTCAATGAGGACGGTGGACATCTTTTTGCTGCTGCCTGGCAGAGAGGTGGGTCCTGAAGACAAGCCTGGTACAACTGTAAACCTGAGAGGACTGCGAACTTTCGAATCTAGTCCTGACACATGGGCATGTGATTGACAGAGACTAAAGCATTTCCTCAGAGAAATCAAGATGGCCAACCATCAGTGCAAGGCTTTATTCAAACTCCTACTTCCTGATAGGCATTTTCTGGAATTCACCTCTAAAAAGCCTAAGAGGACTCCATCCATGACGGTGGATCATGGGATGAAGGGCAATGACAGCTTCTCTGGTAATTACTGAGGAGAACCAACCAATGAAGGGCCAGCTGGGAGGCCTGAACCAGGAACTTTTATATGATCGATTTTTAGAAATTAAAAAAAAGAGAGGTATATTTATTTTTATGTACGTATAAGGATGTTTTCCTCATATGTATCTGTGTGTGTAGTTTCTGCAGAGGTCAAAAGAGGGCATCAGATCCTCTAGAACTGGAGTTATGGACAGTTATTAGCTACCATATGGGTTCTGGGAACTGAACACTGGTCCTCTGTAAGAGCAAAAAGTGCTCTTAACTACCAAGTCATCCCTCAAGGCACATTATGATCTATTTGTCTATCTGTCTATCTATCTATCTATCTATCTATCTATCTACCTATCTACCTATCTACCTATCTACCTGATTTGTTTCAGACCAGGACAAGGAACTGAGATGAATATTTTACATATTAAAGCAGATCTGGTCTCCAGCTTCTCCCAGCATTCCTCAGTCCCTACCTGGCATACCCTGCACTCAACCCTGAGCTTTCCAGCCCAGGGGGGCTGGTCTGCTCTTCCCCTAGAGGCTCCTCCCTATACAATAAAGACCTCTCTCTCTCTCTCTCTTTCTCTCTCTCTCCTTCTCCTTCTCCTTCTTCTTCTCCTCATCTCTCTGCGTGTGTGTGCCCTTTCTCTCTTCCCCCCATGCTCCCCATAGTGACTTCTCTGGGGTCAGTGAACTCACCCAAGAGCATCTGCCCAATAAACCTGCCTTTAATGTATTCTAATCTGGCTTGAAATGGTTCATTTCACCAGCAGAAAAATAACCTATCACTATCTATCAACGAGGTCTCACTCTGTAGCTCTAGCTGGCTTGGAACTCACTATGTAGACGAGGCTGGTCTTGAACTCACAGAGAGCTACCTGCCTTCTGAATGAAAGGATGCCTGGCAATGATAGTCAATTTTAAGGGAGGTGATGGGGTGGGAAGTGACAATGCCATTGTATTTTCTTTACTCCTCCTGTAAAAAAATCTTGACTATTGCATAGCATATTATTATTAGTATTATTATTATTTTGAGAAAAGTAGACTCAGATATAAGAGCTTTTCAGATGAATTCAATCCTCTTGGATGATCTATGCCTTGGAACATTTTTAAAAGTCTCCATGATAGAATTATTTCAGGCAATTAAACATTTCTAACCAGGCAGCGATGGTGCATGCCTTTAATCGTGGCAGGCAGATCTCTGAGTTCGAGGCCAGCCTGGTCTACAAAGCAACTTCCAGAACTACACAGAGACATCCTATTTTGAAAAAAAAATTTTTTTTTTGTCCACTTAAGAAATACTTCTTGATATTTCAAAAATTGTAAAGACATACATTAAAAACTAGTAAGGTTCAAACCTCCTTTCCTGCTGAGTGCCCTGTTCCAGCTTCAGTCCCAAAGATGATCAGTCTGGGGTTAGTGAACACCTTTTCAGACAGACAGACCTCTGTGTCCAGACAAGCATATGTTTACCCTGCACTGCCTTTCCTTGTTTATACGTTGCAGGGGATCAAACCCAGACCTCACACCCCATGCCAAGATCTACCACGGAGCTCAGTCCTAGCTTTGCACATTGCAGGGCTGAATGTAAAGTCACAGACATACCCTTGACATCTTTCCTGGTGTTGATCACGTTCAAGGTCAGCAAAGAATGAGAGTCATGGGAGTGAGGACTGGTGTCATAAGTCATAAGAGACAGAAATTTGTTTTTGTTTCCTATCTGGCCCCAGCTGTCCTGCAACTCACTCTGTAGACCAGGCTGTCCTGGAACTCAGAGATCTGCCTGCCTCTGCCTGGGATTAATGGCATGTGCCACCACTGCCTGGGTGAGATAGAAGCATTTAAAAGGAAACTTTGTTGATTTGAAGGACCAGTAGATCTCAGAGAGGGAAAGGATGGGAATAAAATAATTCCCGTGTCATAGAATCTACCCTTTTAAAGAGTTGCGGTATGGCAGCCTGACTCTGGGATTGTCCCTTAACCGACAGCTCCTTTTCTTCTGGGGGTTGCAGGCTATTTACTGTCAAGGCTCTAGGAGAGTAGGGTCATTCTTGTTTCCCGCCTCCATCCCTGCCTCCAGCTGACATCCATCTCTTGCCTGGGATGCTGGTGTGGAGCTGGTACTCCCAGCCTCTAGGCGCCTCTATTCAGAAAGTACACTCTAGCCTCCTGGCGTGGGACAGGATGTGGGCAGGAGCTAACTCATGCAACCTCTATTGCTTTTTGACATCTTCTTGTTTCCTCTTTTCCCCCTGGAGAAACAGGTAGGAAACTAGCTAACAATCCGTAAAGCCAGGCTGAGCGTTTGAATTTATTGCATTCTTAAAATAGAAGAAAAGTTTTTTCTTTTTTTTTTAAAAAAAAATGGAGCTTCAAATTAAAAAAAAAAAAAAATAAAAAATCACAGAGAAGCAAATTGGGCTCCGGTCTGCTCTCGAAACACTGGGCAGATTTAAGTCTCCAGGGTAAGACTGAAAAGGGATCTTTTCTGATGCCAAGGAGATAATGGATGGGTGGCTCACACAAGTATCGCTCTTCCCTAAGATCATCTGACAGTTCAAGAAATAGGGATTGATTGGTGTTTGATTTCCTATAAAGACAGGTAATTGAGTGGAGAGAGAGAAAGAAAAACAAACACAACCTCTACGGATGGCCACAGAGTAATGATTGATTAACAAGTAATTCCAAATTAATAAAGCCTTATAAAGGAATACTGATCCATATTCCAAAGCAAGTGTGCATTCTCTGTATTGCTGAAATGTCACACTGGGTGGCGCTCATGAAGAACACACTAGATAAGGGTAGAGGCTTCCAGGCTCTGAATTTTTATATTTCAAGGACAGATACCTCAGGGGGTGGGGGGTGGGGGCAAAGTGCTCTCTGGGACAGAGGGCACCATGGGCCTGTGACTCCCCACCGTCAGAGCTGATGCTTTCTGTATTTGAAATTGACATTGCTGGAAACGTCGTCATGACAGCAGAGGAAAACTAACTCCCAGAATCCCTGTACAGTCGAGAGAGAGGTTAAGACAGACGATAAATTGCTTTTCTAATTCCAGACATCTACTTGTCTTCTTACAGAAAGTGAAAATCAATCAACCAGAGCCAAGAACTTCACACTGTCCCCCCACCCTCTTATCTGTGTCAATTCAGTTTTCATAAAAGCCGTTCTTCCCAAACTTTCATGATAAATTCCTCTCATTTATCATATCCAACAAGGGTTTGGATCAGATGCTGCCTCGTTGCATAGCAGCTGTGGCAGCTCACTAGAACTTTCCCAACCCCACCCCAGCCCCTATGCCAACCCCAAAGTCTCCTGATTAACAAGTTGATTTTGAGCCAGCGTTGCTGGCTCGGGTCTTTAATCCCAGCACTCGGGAGGCAGAGGCAGGCGGATTTCTGAGTTCTGAGTTCAAGGCCAGCCTGGTCTACAGAGTGAGTTCCAGGACAGCCAGGACTATACAAAGAAACCCTGTCTCAAAAACAAACACACACACACACACACACACACACACAAGTTGATTTTGACAGTAACAAAGTATCCAGCAAATACGTTCTTACACTTGTGTCCTGGCTTTCCTTCTATTGCTGTGATAAACACCATGAAAGGCCACTCTCGAGGGAGGAAAGGGTTTATCTGGCTCACACGCTCAGAAGTCCTGATCCCCTCACTGAGGGAACAGAGGGCAGGAACTCAGTGCAGGAACCTGGAGGCAGGAACTGAAGCGGAGGTCTTGGAAGAGTGCTGCTTACTGGCTGGCTCCCTGTGGTTTTCTCAGTCTGTTCTCTTATACAGCCCTGAACCAACCTACCCTAAGGCGACACTGCAGTGATCAGCTGCATCTCCCACATCAATTATCAATCGAGAAAATGTCCCATAGACTTGCCCACAGGCCAATCAGACAGAGGTATTCTCTCAACTGAGGTTCCCTCTTCTTAAGTGACTCTAGCATGTGTCCGGTTGACAAAAACTAACGAGCACATCACAGAAGAAGAGAAAAACATATATTTCATCATCCTTAGAAATGGCAGACTATTTAAATAAATAAGAGATACAGTATATTTGTGTCAACAGTCCGGAGTCTGGACTACAATAAGAACATGGTCACATGGCAAGTGAAAGATCTGGAGGGGTAGATGGTGGCTCAATGAGTTTGGATACTATGTATCCTGCAGGCTAGTTTTACTACTGTTCCAGACTCCACCGAGGAAACAGGTACACTCTTAACATGAATGGAATGAGTTTCATTTCAAATTAAAGGGATCATTTTAAATTGGGCAGTACTGAGAGAAACAACACAGGACAGTGAAATGTCCTGAGTCAGCAACTGCAGAGAGCCACCATCCATGAACAGCAGATTTGGTGACATGATTTACCAGGCCCACTGCACAGAGGGAAATGTGGTCTCTTTGTTAAGAAACTGGGGGGCGGGGGAGCCGGGGGTGCTGGAGAGATGGCTCAATGATTGAGAGCACTGACTGCTCTTCTAGAGGTCCTCAGTTCAATTCCCAGCAACCACATGGTGGTTCACAACCATCTGTAAGGGGGGTCTGATGCCCTCTTCTGGTGTGTCTGAAAACCACGACAGTGTACTCACATACATAAAATAAATAATTCTTTTTTTTATTTTTAGATTTATTTTATGTGCATGAGTATACTGTCGAAGATCCCAGTACAGATGGTTGTGAGTCACCATGTGGGTGCTGGGAATTGAACTCAAGACCTCTGGAAGAGCAGTCAGTGCTCTTAACCACTGAGCCATCTCTCCAGCCCCAAATAATTCTTAAAAAGAAAGAAAGAAAGAAAAGATTCAAGAAAGCAGGAGACAGCGCATTAAGCTCAGAGCCTTTCTGAGCAGTGGATTGGAGGAAGGGAGACAGACCTTAATGCAGGTTGAACTCCCAAGGACGTGGCCTCGCCTGATTAAAAAAAAAGAAACTATGAGAAAGTAGCTCTAAGCCACCCCATCTCTTTCTGCCTCCTATAGTCTGCAATGGAGTAGAATAGTCTAGGAGCCTGGCTGAGGCTCTGCATAATGGACAGCTGTGGGTGGGAATGGGGACATTGAATTCGTCCCCATTGCCCCGGAGGGCAAATTGAGTATGTGGTTCAGCCACAGCCAGCCATTAGAGGTCTGTAAACACAATGGTATGGCCATGTTATTTTTACCAAGAACTTTTTGGCAGCGAGGAGGAAGACAGATTGAAGAGCCTACAGGCGAAGGACCAATTAGGAGGCCATCATGACAGTTCTACAGTTGTTCCTTCTCCCCTCCCCCCCGTAGCACAACTGACAGCAAGAAATAGATTCTATATTTATATTGGAAGCCAGAAGTATATCCATGCATGCAGCGGGACCCGAAGTCCAGAAACAATGGTGCCCATTCTAGTTGAAATAATACAGTCTTACTAGAAGCAAAATGCTTTGATTTTATCCTAAAGTCCTTGTGCCAAGTCAGCGATGTGGATTCACAGAGTCACAGCTTCTGATTATAAAACAAACAAACAAACAAAAATAAACAAGCAACCCCCCCCCGACACACACACAAAACTTGGTCTCCATTTGTAGGTTCGAAAACGGCTTTTTAGAAGTTCTGTCATGATCTTTGTCCATCTCCATTTTCTCTCCTCTACCTGCCGGCTACCTCATTTAACTCTCCCCGTTCCATTACTCCACATCCCCCTTCAGACCACTGAAGTGGAAACTTAAGGGTTCTCTGGAAAGTCGGTGGATGGTGTTTTTCTGGGGCAAACGCGTGAAGGAATGTTTAGCTGAAGTGGACACAGGTGAAAGACTAACGCAGACTCCTGAAGGCAAGTGATCACACTGCCGCTGCTGACCTGTGAACCGAACTGCCGATTTCCAGACAACACAGACGGGAGTTGCTCCAAAGAACCTTTCTAAACAGGTCCACTTCCCCAGCCCCGTCCCAGTACCCTTGCTTTCCCACGACCTCTGGTGGGTGGTGGGCTACAAGGGAGGTTAAAGCGTTTCAGACCCATCATTAAAAATAGGATTTGAAAAAATTAAAGTCACACACCACCTGCATCCCATGCCCCTTTCCTTGGCTACTTATGACTTTCCTGCCTTCTGTGGTACAGTCAATTTAAACACATATCTAAAGGTTCACAGCTAGCACCCACATGTGTGAGAGAACACACAAGGTTTTTCTTTCCAGGGCAGGGTTATCTCTCTCGGAATGATTTTTTCCAGCTCTATCCGTTTATCTGCGAATCTCACTTTTTTTTTTTTTCCTTTCCAGCTAAATTGTGTTCCATTTTGTGTATACAGCACGATCTTGTGGTCCATTCATCAGTGAATGGACGTTTGGCTGTTTCCAACTACTGTCTACTGTGAGTGAATATGAACGGGTCAGTCTCTCTGTATGAGTCCTTTGGGAGTCTGCTGCGAGTCATATAGCTGGCTCAGATGGTGATATATTTCCAGCTCTCTGAGGAACCTCCTCACTGATTTCCATGGTGGCTGCATAGTTTGCACTCCCACCAACAGTAAATAAGTGCTTCCCTTTCTCTACATCCGTATGCTTTCTAAAGAAAAAAAAATCTTAGTCATTCTGATAGCAGTTAAAATGTAATCACAAAGTAGTTTGACTTTTGTGATGGTTTGCATAGACTCATACCCAGGGAGTGGCACTATTAGAAGGTGTGGCCTTGTTGAAGTACGTGTGTCACTGTGGGGGTGGGCTTGGAGTTCTTCCTCCTAGCTGCCTGAGGATGCCCAGTCTGTTCCTGGCTTCCTTCAGATGAAGATGTAGAACTCTCAGCTCCTCCTGCACCATGCCTGCCTGGATGCTGCCATGCTCCTGCCTTGATGGCAACGGACTGAACCTCTCAACCGGTAAGGCAGCCCCAATTAAATGTTGTTATTTGTAAGACTTGCATTGGTCATGGTGACTGTTCACAGCAGTAAACCCTAACTAAGACAACTTTACTAAAGGGTGTTGAACATTCCTTTTTCAGTAGATAGGGATTAAGAGAGAGACCCACAACTGGTCAAGATATAGAGATTAAGACTGAGCTGTGCTCAGCTTTAAATGAAACATCCATATCCCACCCCTTCCTACAAGATTCAAGGATCGTCCAGGAAGAGAAGTGGAAAGAGGAATGAGCCAGAGGAGGTGGATATCTGAGGTCAAAGAGGACTTGCTACATATGATAGGACCATTGCACAGATGAATCTGGAGCAGTTGGAACGGTTTGCACAAGGCCTGAACAAGAGCAAACCCAACCAAAATCCCAGCGAGGTGGGGTTGGGGTTCATGATGTCCCACCCCTAGCTGAGGAGCCATTAGCAACTGAATGCTACTGGATGAGGGAGAGTCAGTTTTCTGCAGGGGTGTGGTCCATGAG
Organism: Rhynchomys soricoides; assembly: GCA_019843965.1. Classification (NCBI taxonomy): domain Eukaryota; kingdom Metazoa; phylum Chordata; class Mammalia; order Rodentia; family Muridae; genus Rhynchomys; species Rhynchomys soricoides. The sequence continues at coordinate 1,867,881 of JADRCH010000137.1, forward strand.
AGCTACCCATGTTCCAGTAGATGGCCCTGTATCCAAGCACATGTAGGCAGTGCTAGGTGGACTCCGGTTCAAAACACAGACCCCATGAAATTGGGAGGGGAAAATGGTGGGGGTATAGAGGACGAGCTGAAGGAAGAGAAACGAGGTCTGCTCAACCAATAATAAAAAAAGATGGCGAGCATAGTGCCACAGGCCTTCATCCCGGCATTCCAGAGGTAAAGGCAGGTGAGTATCTATGAGTCTGAAGCAAATTTGAGGCTAGCCTGGTCTATGTAGTGAGTTCCAGGATCAAAAAGGCTATGTCGTGAGACCCTGTCTCTCAAAACAAAAAAAAAGAGACCAAAACAAAAACAAACAAAACCTGTGGTCTTAGTAGCAGAAGTGATAGAGTGATGAGGTAGACAGAGTGATGCCTTCCTGTTCCCTTGAATGATTGCATACTAACCTGGGGCTAATAGTGTACGTCCTCACATACTGAGCTGAGCTAATTATCTTATATAGTCCAGAGATGGGAGTGGTCCTGGGTGGGTCCTGTGTGATCAGAGGGGTTCTTAGACATGAAGAAGCAAGCAGGAGAGTCAGTGATTGGTTTCAGACCCTGGACAAGGGACGGATGTTGGTATTTTACATATCAAAACAGATCTGATCTCCAGGTTCTCCCAGCATCCCTGAGTTCCTACCTGGCCCCCAACCCTGAACTTTCCAGCCCAGGGGCCGGGCTGCCCTTCCCCCAGAGGCTCTTCCCTACAAAATCCAGACATTTTTGCTTCCCCCTCCTCCCCCTCCCCTCCTCCCCCTCCCTCCCCTCCCCCTCCCTCCCCTCCCCCTCCCTCCCCTCCCCCTCCCTCCCCTCCCCC
>JADRCH010000137.1:1869137-2032810 GCA_019843965.1 Rhynchomys soricoides
CCCCTCCCCCTCCTCCTCCTCCCCCTCCTCCTCCTCCCCCTCCTCCTCCCCCCTTCTATTTCTGTGTGCTAACGCCCTATCTCTCTTCCCCTTTCTCCTCCTTCTCTCCCCACGGTGACTTCCTTGGCCTCGGTCCTTGGGACCAGTGAACTCACCCGAGATCAGCTTCCCAATAAACCTGCCTTTAATATATTCAAATCTGGCTCAAATTGGCTCATTTCACCGGCAGCAGAGAAGTAACCTCTCAGTCCATTATCAGATGTGGAGAAAGTGGAGCCATGGTGATGAGGTCACTACCTTACGCATGGACTACAGAGAAAAGGCGGTAACAGAGTACAGTGCTCAACTTCTAGAAGGTGTGGACTCAGGAAACAAATTCTGTCCTAAGCGATCCAAGAGGAACATAGTTTCGTCCCTATCTCAGTTTTATCCGGTGACCCTTAGGACTCCTAGAATTCTGGGAAACCTAGTGCGTGCGTGCTGTTAAGCCACTGACATCGCTGCTGTATTTGGGTTTCTGAAGAGCACGGCACTTGTGTGTGTGTGTGTGTGTGTGTGTATGCACCGCACAACGTTCCATTTGTTAAATCGGGCATTCTTGGTCCCAGCATCCTCACTGCCTTAGAAACACCCAACCATGACTCCTCAAACTTTCTCAAGCGATGCTGAGAAGCAGAAGAGGGTCACACGGAACAGCCAGGGCCCCGTGGTAGTGCTGATTCCGGGACAGTTCCAGCCCTTCAGCCAGTTGATTCCACCGAGCCCCTTCTGCAAAGTATCCACGCATCATTCTGGGTCTATTCTTTCTCTTTCTTTCTTTCTTTCTTTCCTTCTTTCTTTCTTTCTTTCCTTCTTTCTTTCTTTCTTTCTTTCTTTCAGATTTATTTATTTATGTTAAGTTTGTGAGTACACTGTGTCTGTCTTCAGACACGCCAGAAGAGGGCATCAGATCCCATTACAGATGGTTGTGAGCCACCCCATGGTTGCTGGGACCTGAACTCAAGACCTCTGGAAGAGCAACCGTGATCTTAACCGCTGAGCCATCTCTCCAGTCCCCGATCTATTTTCCAATGCTTGTCTTTTAAATGCATTCCTCATGTGTTGGCCGACTCTAGCATTCACTTATTGAGCATCTGAACTGCTTGCATGTTGAAATCACAGTAGTAGTTGGCACCTCGGGCAAAACCTCCTGAAACCTGTTCAAATGGTTCTGCTTTGGTGGGGTTTTATATTCCAGGCCAGTAGCAACAGGCAGGCACTATCTGCACATACACCCTGAATATGTACCTAATTATAGAGTCAGACATGGGTTGGGGGGGGGGGGCTGGAAACTGTTACAAAGCTCTGATCCCTCAGGGCAGAAAAAGCTTCACAGTCCAGAGGATTTTGTTAATTGAGTCATGGCATGGAATTTGCTCTGAGTGTTAACCTGCATCCGGGAGGCTAGCAGTCCTGTTTTAAGTACACCTCAGACAGCCTGCAAGGCTCCGCGAGATGGTCCTTCCTGGGAATGTTCTCTCTGATGGCTGAAACCCTACCTGCTCAGACCTGCATTCATGGCAAAGCCCAGGCAGAGGCAGAGCTAAGCCCAGTGTTCATCCTGCAGCTTGGCTGTGACCCCTGAGTAGTCTATTTCCCTTTGGGGGCCTGAGGATGTTAGATTTAACAAACGAAACCTCCTTTGGGGCATACTCTAAAAAAGCAAGCTGTGTTTATAGGAATTCAAACATACTTGAGCATCTCACGATCAGTCTGGGGTTTTCTAGTATCTGAAGCCTGATGCTGCTGCTATACTCAGAAGGGCCCCTTTCCTGCTAATTCTTCACCAGGCTGCTGCGTGACAGAGAGTCTTAGCTGGTCACCCTGATACCATTCCCTGCCCCACTTCACTTTTCCTCTGTTGGGTTTCCGGAGATGCTCAGGACCCACAGCCCTGCCCTTTCCGACCTGTCTTTAAGCAACCCCTGTGGTCAGTCCTCTCTGCCTTTCCCTGCTGTCTTGTGGTCCCCCTTGGCTTTTAGGGATGCTTCTCCATGCAGTGTTCAGTCAAAAGTCTGGGAGAAGATACAATGTAGACCTCACCCACATTGCAGAACAGGCTTTGTACTTTGTACTTGTTTGTTGGTTCCTGTGGCAGACATAGGGTAAGTTTCTCTCTCCTTCTCTCTCTCCCCTTCCCTCTCTCCTCCCTCCCTCTTTCTCCCTCTTCTACCCCTACCCTGTCTCGTCTCACTTCTTTACTTGCTTTGTTGGCAAGACTGAGAAAGAAACCCCAGGTTCCATACAAGGGCTGCCAGGCAAGCCCCCAGCTCGAGCTGCCCCCAGCCTCATACTCTCTCCTGTGCCTCCTGAGAAGAAGAAGTTTGGGCAGGAGATGACTATATGCTTTGTAGTCCCCCACTCACTTAAAGCCATTACCCATCAACAAAACCAGTTTGGCAACCATGAAACCAAATAACATTCTTTTAGCCATAGGAATCTCTTTACCACTCTCCAATGAAAGGGAAGTTAACCAGTGGGGCTCTGTGTCTTTCCTCTTGGTGGCTTGAATCCCTCCATTTGCTTGGAGCCACCAGAAGTGCTCAGCTAAGAAAGCCAGGCAAGGAGCATCCACCTCTGAGGCAGCTCTGAAACGCTGAGGATGAAACTCGGGCGTATAATCTAAACTCTGATTAGAATATACAATCAGGCTGAAGCCGAATCTCAGTCTAACCCCGAGGAAACATTAAAGAAATCCAAACCGAGGGATGTTCTACAAAATATCTGACCAGAGGTTGTCAAAACTGTCTGGGAAAGAGAGAGAGAGACTGCCAGGTAGAGATACCGGACAAGACTTGATGCCTAAATGCAGTGTGAATACGGACAGGACCCTGGAGCAGGCAAAGGCATTGATTGATGGGAAACTGGCTGAATGCAGTCAACGCCTCTTCTTCAGCTGTCTGTGACAAGGGTACCACCATCTAGAAAGCCATCAGCATCATGGAGCCCTGCAAGGAATACAGAAACCATATACTATACTGCAACCTCACTCTAAATTGAAAACTCAAAATGAACCGTTTATTTAAACAAGAAATTAGTTTATTTATTACACCTTGCTGAGACACCAACCTGGTGCCTGGAGCATACCAGGTAAGCACTCTACCACTGAGCTAGGCCTCCAGCCCAAGAAATATATTTTAAAATAGAGATAAAGAGCCGGGAAGGTGGCTGAGTAGATAAAGCATTTACTGTGCAAGTGTGCAGAACTGAGTTCGGGTCCCCTTAATCCACGTCAAAGCTGGGCATGTGTGGTGGCCAGCTAGAACCCTAGAACAGGAAATGCAGAGGCAGGAGATCTCTGCAGCAAGCTGGCTAGCTAGACTAACCGGGATGAGCAAGCTCCTGGCTCAGTGAGAGACCCAGCCTCAATAAATAAAGTGGCTAGTAACTTCAAGTCTCTACATTCATGTGTATACATGGACACATACATACACACTCATACACATTCAAACTCACTCTCTTACACACACACACACACACACACACACACACACTCTCGCGCGTACCCATGCGTGCGCTCTCACACACACACACAAAATAAATAAATAAAACAAAATAAAGATACATATTTAAACAGACTCATTTTAGAAGTAAGGAATCTTGCTTGTAATAACAATGAAACAGAAAAGGAACCAGCAAGCTATGCACACGCAGATCCACCTAGGTCTTGAAGCTCACATCCAGGCTGGACCCACCCCTGACTGCTTGGACCCTCTGGGTCCCCTCAGCCTGGTTTGCCTGATACACTGTATCACTGGGTGTCAGCCAGCTAGATTAAAACATCAGCTTTTGGAGAAATGTAGCAAGCTCACCGGGACAGGGTGTGAAAGACTGAAGATCCATAGCCTCAAATTCTGTTCTGGCCAATGTTAAAATAAATACCACCCCAGATCACCTGAAGGGCCCACCACAGCACTCAGCATGCCTTGGGGAGCCAGCCCCAGTTGCTGAAGGGTGTGCTGGGCAGATGGTTCAGTATGAAGCGGTCCATGTGCCCTCAACAGGGAAATGATCCTCCCAAACTGGGCATGAGAATTTAGCCATAATACACATTTTGCTATATTGGGATTTTAATTTTTTTTTCATCTCAATGTATTTTCTGATTTTCTTGGACCCACTGATTATTTGGGACGATATTATTTAGTTCATGCACTTTTTTTGTTTGTTTGTTTTGCTTTTTCGAGACAGAGTTTTTCTGTGTAGCCCGGGCTGTCCTGGAACTCACTCTGTAGATCAGGCTGGCCTCGAATTCAGAAATCCACCTGCCTCTGCCTCCCAAGTGCTGAAACTAAAGGCGTGCACCACCACTGCCTGGCTAGTTCATGCACATTTCAAAATTACCCAAATGTCTTCCGTGATTGTTATTCCTAATTCTACTCCGTTATGGTTGGATAGCATGCTTTGTTATATGATACTGATTATTCAAAAGTCATTGAAACTTGTTCTGAGGACTGATATAGTTTATCCTAAGCACCTAAAAGAATGCATATTCTGCATTTGACTTGTGCTGACTCTACATTTAACGCTTCATGCATTACTAATAATACGTAATAAAAATGTAAGTGAATTTTCTTAGTCTCCAACCACTATATTGTGGTTATTATTGTTGGTCTTGCTTATTGTTTGCTTTTCAAGACAAGGTTTTTTTGCTTAGCACTGGTTGCTGTAGAACTAGCTCTGTAGACCAGGCTAGCCTCAAACTCATGGAGATCTACCTGCCTCTGCCTCCCAAGTGCTGGGATTAAAGGTGTGCACCACCATGGTCCAACTTCCAACCACTACTGTTAAACTGACTCCCTCCCTATTCAATACACATATCCTGTGGTTCTTGTTCATTATTGCAGAGAGGTTTAGGACTATAGTGTTTTTATGATAGGTTACAGGTTAGATCCGTCCTATTTTCTATTCTTCTGTCCATTTTGGGACTCAGTGTATTTGGAAGAATTTATCCAGTTCATTATGTAAATTGTGAAGTTTATCGGCGTAAGGTACTTCCTGGCTTTTTCTTGTTGTCTTTCTCCTGATACAGGACTGGCAATGGGTGTGTTCTATTCCCTGGTGCTGCTGTGCTATTATCTCATTTCTTTGTTAAATAAAGTAGCCAGAGACCTATCCATCTTCCTGTTTTCAAGTAGTATGGGTTTCTTTCTTTCTTTCTTTTTTTTTGTTCCCACTTTGCCATTCATTTGCTTTCTCTTGCCCTAGTTTGCTTTCTGTGGCAGGTAGAGCACCATGAGTTACAGGACAGCCAGGGATACAGAGAGAGACACTGTCAAAAGAAAGACAGACAGACAGACAGAGTGAGCTTAAATTCTGAGATATATATATATATATATATATATATATATATATATATATACACACACACACACATATATATATATGCTATTTTTATTGCATATCATTATTATTTAATTAAAACATTTTTGCTGGGTATGGTAACACACCCATGCTTTTAAAGGCAGAGGCAGGAAGATCTCAGTGAGTTCCAGGTCAGCCTGGTCTACAGAGTGAGTTCCAGGACAGCCAGGGCTACACAGAGAAACCCTGTCTCAAAAACCCACAATCAAAACAAACAAATGAAAATGTCTCCTGTTATTTTTGTTTGGCTCATGAGTTCTGTATAAGAATGTTATTAAATTCTCAAGTCTCTGGGTTATTTCTTAGCTACCTTATTGGTAACCCTTCAGTTCTATATAATAGGGAACAGACCTCACACACAGCGTTGACTGTATCTGGCATCAATGCCTTGAGATTTGCTGAGACTTGTTTTTTGTCTGTCTTTGTGACTGTTCCATATACACCTAAAAATAACATATACTTTGAATATTTGGGGGATGAGTTATTAGTTGAATTTTAATTGGTTGGTAGATACTCAGCTCCTTATCAAGTCCTTACTGACTTAATGTAAGGCTTACATAAACAAGCATGCTAAAGTCTCTGACTATAATTATATACCTGCCAATTTCCCCATCAGACTTTGACTCACGAATGTTTAGATTTTAGGTTCACACATATATAGCACACAGATATCCCCAATACCATAACTTATTTAATTAGAAAGAACCCGAATGTTTACCAGCTGGTCACTGGGAAAACCAAGACTGGTATAATCATAAAGTATTGGTATTAAGTCGTAAAAGGTTTGGAAAGTCCATTACAAGGTGGTCTAACCTTGAAGACATCATGATAGGTCAGCTGGGAAGTTGCATGGTGCATGCCTTTAATACTAGCACTTGGGAGGCAGAGGCAAGTAGATATTTGTGAGTTTGAAGCCAGCACTGGTCAATCAGCTACAAGTGCTCACTGGTCGGCTAGCCTAGCTAACCAGGGAGTGCCACATCCCAGTGACAGATCCTGCTTCAAAAGACAAGGTGGACAGCCTCTAAGGAACTCTACCAAAGGCTGACCTCTGGCTTCCATGTGAATGCTCACATACATGCACACACATTTACACATGCACACATGAACATGTGCACACATCTACTTACATACACTCAACATTTTTGTTTCCGTTGCTGGGGATCTGATCCAGGTCTGGTGTGTGCTGGGCCACACCCTCGGGGCAGATGCTTGACCTTAAGAAAGGTAGATGGTGTGGAAACTCCAGACTCAGCTTTGCTCCTCTGAAGAATTCCCCTTGTGCACCTTTGTCTTGTCCCATCTGCATTTCCTCAGACCTACTTCCTGAGCTGCCTCGACCGCCTCCAATCAATTCTTTTAAGTAGCTCTAGTTGGTTATATCTCTCTAATCCAAGCCCGAAAGTATATACTGTTATTAAGATAAGATTATAATATTACTGAGAAATAAATCAAATGACAGACCGATAGCCATTATTCATGCGCGCACACACACACACACACACACACACACACACAACCCCTCAGGGCAAAATACTAGGAAAGAGACTTAAACCATCTTCAAAGGATGATGACTGAAGCTTACCTCAGGAAGGATGAGGAAAGTGAGCATTATCATCCCCTCATTCCCAAGAGAGAAAGGGGGCAGCATTTGGATAGACTCCCTTCAAGTTCAAATACTGACAAGATTTGAGCTGGGCAGTGGTGGCATGCTCTTTTAATCCCAGCACTTGGGAGGCAGAGGCAGGGTTCTCTGAACTCGAGGCCAACCTGGTCTACAGAGTGAATTCCAGGACAGCCAGGGCAAAACAGACAAACCCTGCCTTGAAAAACCAAACGAAACAATCAATCAATCAATCAATCAAACAAACAACAAAATATTGATGAGTTAAAAAAGAAAAACATGGGCTGGAGAGATGGCTCAGTGGTTAAGAGCACAGACGGCTCTTCCTGAGGTCCTGAGTTCAATTCTCAGCAACCACATGGTGGCTCACAACCATCTGTAATGGGATCCGATGCCCTCTTCTGGTGTGTGTCTGAAGACAGCTGCAGTGTACTGTCTGCATAAAATAAAATATACATAAAATAAATAAATCTTTAAAAAAAAAAGCCTTTAAAAAATACACAAATTTGGGGCTGGAGTGATTGCTCAGTGGTTAGAGCACTGGCTGCTCTTACGGAAGACTTGGGTTTGATTCCCAGAGCCCCTATAGTGACTCACAACTACCTATAATTGCAGTTCCAGGGGGTCTCATGTCTCTTTCTGGCCTCCATGGGTACCACATGCATGTGGTACATAGACATACATGCAGGCAAAACACACATACACATAAAATAAAGATAAAGATAATTTGTTTTTAAACTGGGGAAAAAAGAAAACATAAACTACTTTCTTCAATCTGAAATATGGAAAGTTATTTACCATCTGTCCTGGCTGGTGTTGTGTGTCCACTTAACACAAGCTGGAGTTATCACAGAGAAGGAGCTTCAGGGGAGGAAATGCCTCCATGAGATCCAGCTGTAAGGCATTTTCTCAATTAGCGATCGAGGGGGGAAGGCCCCGCCCACTGTGGGCGGGGCCATCCTGGGCCGGTAGTCCTGGGTTCTATAAGAGAGCAAGCTGAGCAAGCCAGGAGAAGCAAGCCTGTAAGGAACATCCCTCCATGGCCTCTGCATCAGCTCCTGCTTCCTGCCCTGCTTGAGTTCCAGTCCTGACTTCCTTTGGTGATGAACAGCAATGTGGAAGTGTAAGCTAAATAAACCCTTTCCTCCCCAGCTTGCTTCTTGGCCATGATGTTTGTGCAGGAATAGAAACCCTGACTAAGACACTATTGTACTCACCATGCAAACTTGAATGCTTTTTCCCTAAGATGGGAATACAGGCAAGGGCTTCCGCTTTCTGTTTTGGTTCAGTGCTGTGTCGAAGGCTGTGGACAGCACGCGAGAAAACACAGAGCGAGGACAAGTGAGACAGCCTTTCTTCAAGGCCGGCATGACTGCACACACAGACCCCACCCTGGGACTCACAAAGCATTTATCTAAAAACCGTCCGTCATATGCATAAGCAAATCTACTAAATTTGTGGGATGCAGAATTAACAACAAAATCAAACGTATTTTCTAAAGTAAAAAGGCAGAGTTGGGAATCAAGGTTCAATGAAACCATTTAAGATTGTGTAAAAAAAAAATCAGAATTAATTTTAAAAGTGCGTTCAAGATGTCTATAGGGAGAGGCCTGAAAACCTCTGAGAGGCTTTTAAAAGGTTTAACTGAATAAAACAGTATAGCAGGTCCAGGGTTAGAAGATAACACTGTCAAGTAGCTCTTCCTCCTGTCGGACACACAGTCCAGGCATCCCATTCAAAATACAATCTTATTACAGAAATGGACAGGCTGGCCTTAGCATAGAGAATGACTGCTCTTCCGGAGGGCCCAAGTTCAATTCCCAGCAGCCACATGGTGGCTCACAACCATCGGGAATGGGATCCGATGCCCTCTTCTGGTGTCTGAAGACAGCTACAGTGTACTCATATACATAAAAAATAAATCTTTTTTTTTAAAAAAAAAGTTCTGTTTGTCATTTAAAAAGTGAAGAAAATGAATTTAAGTCACAGGTTGAGAAAACACTATGTACACAAGCATATTTATCTACCTATCATCTATCCATTTATCTATCTTTAGAACATATCAAGAATGCTATGGCTTAACAATAAAAAGATTTTTTTTTTTTTTTTGGTTTTTCGAGACAGGGTTTCTCTGTGTAGGCCTGGCTGACCTGGAACTCACTCTGTAGACCAGGCTGGCCTCGAACTCAGAAATCCGCCTGCCTCTGCCTCCCGAGTGCTGGGATTAAAGGCGTGTGCCACCACTGCCCAGCTTCAAGGCAACTTATTAAAAGAAAGCATTTCATTTAGGGGATCGTGTAGCAGAGTCTATGGTCAGCAAGGCAGGAAGCATGGCAGCAGGCAAGAGCTCTGGGGCAGCAACTTGAGAGCTCACATCTGATCCACAGGTAGGAGGCAGAGAAAAAGAGCTTACAAGGAATAGCTTGGGCTTCTGAAACCTCAGAACCCACCCCAGCGACTCAGCTCCTCCAGCAAGGCCACGCCTCCTAATCCTCCTCAAACCGTTCTGCCAACTGGGAACTAAGCATTCAAATATATCAGCCTACGGGAGCCATTTTCATACAAAGCATCACATCTATCATTACTTATATGCCTTCCCGGTGGACGTTCTAGGTTTCTGAACTTGAATCTGATCTAACATCTCTGGTCTAAATCCTTGGAAAACTTGGATAACATTCTCAAGTTGCCAGGTGCTCCAGAGCTGGCTACTGCTTTTTTGAGCTTTCCCAGCCTGGCAGTTAGCTGCTCTAGGCTGAGGCCTGTGTAAGCAAGAGCACAATCTGCTTTGAGTGAATAGGGAGTGTCACATGCCTTTAATCTTAGCACTCAGGTGGCAGACCCAGGAGGATCTCTGAGTTCCAGGACGGTGTGATCTATGTATTGAGTTCCAGGGCTGCATAGTGAGATGTTGTCTTACCCAAAATGAAATAAAAACCAAGAATGAAAGCCAGGCAGACAGCTGATGCAGGATGAGCTGACTCAGGCTGAACTTGTCACGGGTTCCCCTTAGATGAGGAAATTGTACCATGGACAAAATGCATGTAGCCCAGCCTGCTTCTGACTCATGCCTGTGTGTCTCCAACTTCTCTGGGATATTCTTTCTAGGTTGATAAGAGATAACAACCTCAGAAAGGGGATTTCCCAAATTTTTTGTTTTTTTGTTTTTAGCTTTTGGCTTTTGTTGGTTTGGTTTGGTTTTTTAAAGACAGCAGTTCTCTGTGTAACCCTGGCTGTCCTGGAACTCGAATTGTTGACCAGTCTGGCCTGAAACCACATTTGTTCTTAAGTCATCTATGCCTGCCAGGTGATGCCCAGATCAAGGTTGAGAGAACTTAGCTAACAGGCAACCTGGTGCAGCCAAGAAGACTCAGAGTCATTAACCGAACAAAGTGGTCAGCTTTTCTTCACAGAAGAGCAAGCTGTGACAGCAAAGGACTCGTTTGACAAGTGGTCCATGGTTCTGTCTACTATCCCTGTGGAAGCTTGCCCTGTCCCCAGAGGTTGGCTGGCCTAGCATGACAGTCCTTTGGAAATCTCAAGTGGATCTGTGTAGTAGGTTGAATCATGACCCCTAAAAGACATGTCTTAACTTCTAGAACCTCAAAATATGTATATAGTAAACATGCCTTCACAAGTGTAACTGAGCACCTTGAGATAACACCATTGTAACCTTAGGTCAGGCCCTCCTTCGGTGGTGAGTTTCCTTACCAGAGGAAAGGGAAGGTTTTATTACAGGCCCCAGACCTTAATACAGCTGACGCATGATGGGAGTTCCATTCAGGCCACGGAACCCACTGCGCATGCGGCAACACATGCCAGATGAGAGCAAAGACCTGACCCATCAAAATCCACAGTTCTGGGAAAGTTCCTGAATGTACTCACCTTGCTTTTTGGCTTCTGCAGTTCTGATCCTGGCTAACTGTTCTTGCTAACGGAAGTGTGTCAGCCCAGGGTGTGGGTTTTGTGCTTAAAAGCGCATCCTGAGAAAGGCTCAGGGCTACACTGAGGAGTCCTATTTGGGGCCCAGTGTGGTTGTTGACTGGCAAATAATGAGTTCCTATTGGCTTAAAACTAGCCTTCTTCTCTCTTGGATACCTCACAACACGCAAGAGAAGCACTCCGAAGGCAGTCATGGAAAGGTAGAGTCAGAGCATTGAACAGCGTCAAGGACATCTAGAGACACCAGAAGCTGGAAGAGGCAAACAGGGTTATTCTCTCCAGAACCTTCCAAGAGGGAGTAGCCCTGATGATTTCTGACTTGTGGCCTCCAGAAGTGTCAGGGTTTCTCTGCATAGCCCTGGCTGTCCTGGAACTCACTCTGTAGACCAGGCTGGCCTCAAACTCAGAAATCCACCTGCCTCTGCCTCCCGAGTGCTGGGATCAAAGGCGTGCGCCACCAATGCCCGGCTCAATAAAATTGGATTTACAACCAATAAGTGAACATCATCAACAAATGAAAAAAAGAAATAAAAAAGAAAAGGACCTGCCTGCTCCTTGGTATGGTAAAGGACAAGGTTTAATGTAGAAAAAAAGAGAGCATAGCCAGAGGGACATCAGGGAGAGTGGACATGACCCTGAGCCATGGGAGGAAGGGGAGGGAAGAGACAGGGGAGAGCCCCACCAACAGAGAAGGGCGCTTGGGCTTGAGACTAGCCAGGAAAGTAGATGGAAGGACCAGATAACCACAATGGCTGGGTTATACGGTCCCTGGGCTGGAGAAGCTTAGGGTAGAAGCCAGGGTAAGCCAGCCAGGAGGGCCCTGTATCAGGTAGGGACCGAGGGGTGCAGAGAGAACCTGGCAGCCAGCATCCGCTTGAATGTGCTAAATGGGCACGTCAGCCATTTGTCCCGGATTTGAGACCTAACAACCAAGATTCTTGCTCACCTTTTGCGTTTGGAGAATGAGAAATAAAAGTTCTCTCAACCCTGATTAATGCGTCTACGACACAACCTACGGCTTAGAGAACATCATAGAAGAAGGTGCAGGAAGACTGTCAAAGCCGAAGGACGGGGACATCTGCTTTGAGAGAGAATGTACCTGTGAAATCTCAACAATACGACTGCATACGCAAGATCTGCACAACGACAGCACTGGGGGAGTGTCAGTGTGGGTGGGGGAAATGTCACAAACCCCGGCCCTAGATGAACAGCTACAGACAACCAATGGCTAATGGCTGCTGAGGGAGGGAGGATCAGTCTTCTCCAGGGATGAGCCCCTTGATAGGTTATCCAAGCCCAGTGGTTAGCCCTAAACATATGTACATATGAGCAACACTAAAGAGACTCAGTAGGGTGTGTGTGTTGGGGGGGGGGGGCTAAGGGGGAATAGAAACAATGTAAACATAATACCCATGCATAAACTTCTCAATCAACCAATGCACTTTAAATGGACAAAATAAGAAATTGTTCTAAGCCAGGCAGTGGTGGCGCACGCCTTTGATCCCAGCACTCGGGAGGCAGAGGCAGGCGGATTTCTGAGTTCGAGGCCAGCCTGGTCTACAGAGTGAGTTCCAGGACAGCCAGGGCTACACAGAGAAACCCTGTCTGGAAAAACAAATCAATCAATCAATGAATAAGAAATTGTTCTATACTGTAGAAAACCCTCCCCATCTTCAATGCTATTCCTTAAAGGTTTTGTGGAGTGTAATTATACTATCCCAGAAAGCAACATTCTTGTATGGATAGCTCAAGAGCTCTGGTTAAAGATAACCCTTGCAGCTTCCTGACCAGGGGAAGGGCTGTGCCCCGAGATGCAGCAGAAAGCCAGCAGGCACCCCAGGCCCTTGGCTTCTGGCAGATGGTTAAGCGAAGCTTGTGAGAGGGGCCTCGGAGCAGCGACTCACACCCTCCCGTGCCTTTAGACTGACTCACTGGCCTGTCAGCAGACGGTTATTAAATGCTGCCTGCCTGTCTGAAGTCAGGGCTTGCAGCTTTGCTGCAGGCAATCACTTCAGAGGCTGTCCTGTCTACCATCCCCAGGTGCCTCCTGCCCACCATCCCTGGGCGCCTCTGTTGATTCACTTCCTGCTCCTGGGTTTGTGCTGGGACACGCAGCCGTGACCCCAGGGGCTCTTCTTCTACCAGGTGCTGCTCTTTGGCCTCTCCTAGGTTTGCAGAGTGCATTCCTCGCGTTTGTTCCCGTTGCCCTTTGTCAGACAACACTGGAAGGAAGGTTCTGGAGCCAAGGAGCTAGTTTCCTTTGCTAAGCGCTGGTAGAACCCTCAGTAACCACGGTGCCGCTGGCTGCCTCTCTTGAATACCCTTTCCAGCCTCGGCTAGCCAAGCACTGCCCAAGCACAGCACGCCTGAAATCTTCCCTCATCTCTCCCACCTCTGGCTCCCACCTCGGCACTCAGGGAAACTGCCGTGTGCACCATTAACAATTTATACCCTTGGTTTTCTGTGTCAGCTAGGCGGCATGGCATCGTCGGGAGTCGGGGTGGGGACTTGGTCAGGGGCCAGGGCCCCAGGTCAAATCATAGGTCAGTGTGGAAGGTGAAAGGGAGAAGTCTCATCAATGGCTTTCCTTTTGCAGACTGAGTAAGGCTGGGAGCAGATGTGTTGTGTGCCAAGTCATTGGGAAGCCCCTTGCAAGAGCTAGTTAGATTTCTCTTCCACGGCTGTAACGCTGTCCAATGTTCCATGGACCTCACTGGAAATTTTTGTTGCAAAGAAAATTAGTTCCTGTTCGTAGGACACAGCACGAGAGTTGTACATTGAGGTACTCCGTGGAAATCCTTCCACTGCCCAGAACTATTGTCTAGAGACAATGGCCGGGAGCATGGAATAAATTCCTTCTGCCCAGTTCCTATTATCCAGAAACCCAACATTGCCTTTTACATAAATTAGATCATCAGGAGAAAGTCATCACGGAGCCTTGAAAGGCCTATGCGATTACACATAGTTTAGAAAGTGGAAGTGTTGACCCCGTAGAGGTGACTAGTTCACAGTCCTGGTTATGGTTTATTAGTGCTAAGTTTTGTGGGGTCAGCTCGCGGGTGTGAAAAGCCAGTATCTTCTTTTTCTTTTTAACTTGATTTTATTTTATATGTATGGGTGTTTTACAAGCATGCATGTAGGTATGCCATGTGTATGCAGTACCTGTGGAGGCCAGAAGAGGGCGTCAGATCCCCTGGCGTTTACAGATGGTTGTGAGCCACCATGTGGGACCTGGGAATCTAACCCGGGTCCTTTGGAAGAGCAGCCAGTGTTCCCGACAGCTGAGCCATCTCTCCAGCCCCTTCAATATCTTCTCAATGAGTTTCCTGAACAATGAACACCTGCAGAGCACACACTGTGAGCCAGGCTCAGAATGTTACAGTTTACCTAGATACTTGTTCAGTCTGCTGTATCTACTTTTGTTGTCTGTTTACAGTGCTGGAGAGCAAACCCAGGCACTGATGATGTTAGGAGAGTCTTTCAAATGAAGTCAGAGGAGGTTAGCAATTTACCCACTGTCCCGGTTACTTTTCTTCTGTGAAGTAACACTATAACCAAGGCAACTTACTTACTTACTTATTTATTTATTTATTTATTTGTTTATTTATTTATTTATTTTTCTGTTTTTCAAGACAGGGTTTCTCTGTGTGGTCCTGGCTGTCCTGGAACTCCCTCTGTAGACCAGGCTGGCCTCTAACTCAGAAATCCACCTGCCTCTGCCTCCCGAGTGCTGGGATTAAAGGCATGCACCACCACTGCCGGGCTACCAGTTTGTTGTTATCATTCATTACAGTGGTCCCAGCAGTAGCGGGGGTGGGGGGTGGGGGAGGATTGCTGTGTCTATTACACCTAGAATTCTCTGTTCCCAACCTAGAATTGGTCTTTATGAACTTACAGTCAGACAGACGCAGGAGCATCTGGACATGAATAATGAGCCAGAGAGGTTCTCTTTGCAAGCAGCAGTGTAGAGATATTCAGAAAGTCTTGGGGTTGAGAAGGAGTCCTGCTGACCCTGGGGGTAGTTGTACTGGGCAAAGTCTGAAGCTTGACCTGTGGCCCCACTCCTTGCCAGTTGGTTTTCGCAGGCCCTTTCTTATCTCTGCATCTTGGGCGCTCAGAGTACCTTCTTCTGAACAGGACATCTCAGGACTCCACACACCACATCTATCCCCACGGGCCACATTTACCTTTTTGAGTCCCCTTGGGTTTGGATGATTGTGAGCTCTATGATCACCTGTGTACCCCCCGTTTTTCACGATTCCCACAAATGACCAATCCCATTTTTATGGGTAGATTTTCCTGGTTCTTCTCTAAGAAGAATGTTGAGGTTTTTGATGAGCAGCATAGGCATGTCATGGTTGAGGAAACACACTCACTAGTAGGATGTTGGACAAGGCCGCTGTGACATTGTAACTGGCCTGGCAGCCATGAAAATTCTAAAGAGACACTTATGTGTCTCAGTCTGTCAGATTGGTGATACAATGGACCCCCCCAAAATGGGAATTTCCCCAGAAATCTCATACTGGGGGAATAAAAGGCACCAGCCAGAGGGTAACTTATCTCTGCAGAGAGATTTTGAAGGGTCCTAGGAGTCGGCACAGAACACACTCAGATGCCAAGTGCTCAGCACAAAGGAGATTTATTTATGCCAGAAGGATCAGCGGGCTGCCCCTGGATCAGGCAGACAGGGACAGCCAACTGGTACATGGCTGTTTTAAAGGCTCTAGCTCAGGGAAAGGAGAAAGGGGTTGTCTCTCCCATTGCATAGCCTGTGCCAGATTTTCTTTATGAAGTAGTGTCGTGGGTTTGCCTAATGCTGCTTGAATTCTAGTGCTAATATTAGGTCCCAAGGCTGGCTTCCCCAGAGATGAGAGTCTGCATATGTAAGACACTGAGGACCCCGCCCCCAGGTTATTTCTGAATAAGGATGCCGACGGCTAATAGCTGGGCAGAAGGGACATAGGTGGGGTTTAGGTTTCCGAGGCTTGGGATCAGAGAACCAGGAGGGGGACAAGAAAGAAGGGGGAAGAGGGAGACGCCACCATGGATTGAGAGTAAAGAAAATATGGCCAACTGGAGTTAAGAGCAGCCCAGATGAAACATAGTAAGTAATAACTCAGGAGTTATCAATAGGAAAGTAGATTCTAGCAGCATAGAGGGGAAGCATCTGCCTAAGCTGTTTACGGCTTACTGTAGATATAAAGGTTATGTGTGTCTTTCATCCGGGATCTTATTTTCTCCCCTCCCTTGGCTCAGAGATTCCACTATGCTGTATATGGGAAATGGTAGATGTTGGTCATAGATGCTGCAGTAGAGAGAGAAGCTTGCCAGGATGCTAAGCCTTCTTGGAAAAGACTAACTCACTCTAGTTACTTTTATTCAATAATCATACACAATTAATTGGAGCTGGGAAAGGTCGCAAGTACCAAAGTCATCTGGCCCTTGCTGCCCGGGAGAGCAGACAACCCACACAGATCTCAGTCCCTGTCGACCATGGCTAGCCATAATCAAAAACAAGAACTCCGGGTTTGCCAGGAGTGTCTTAGGACCAAGGTTGGTGCAGCTGCAAGGTCTCTCGTAGCATCAAATGCAGATTCTCCAGAAAGAAAACATTTCTTCGAGGTTCAAACAGATTCAAAACAATTTCTCAGCCTCTACTGATTAACCCAAACATAGCAAGAGCTTTGCTGAAACATTTCACTCAGAGCCAGATACAAAGGCTTCATTCACTACAGCCTGTGATTGCCACAGGAAATAAGAAACCTTTCTGAGCTTCCTCTTCATTAATTCACAGGCTCCCTCCCCTAATCCATCCCATGGAACTCACTACCCCCTCCCCCCCAGCAACTCAGTCCCACACTCAGCAAATGATCGTTTTTCTTGATTTGTCCTTAAGCAGCTTTCTAGGTGCCAAGATGGCTGCACACGGAGGACATGCCTGAGGGTGGATTCCTGCTTCCTGGTTAGGCTGAAGCCAAGAGCTTCTTCAGGGGGCTCTGAAGAACACTCACCATTTCCACCCTCCATTCCAATCGATTCCTGCCTGCCACCCTCTTTGGGAAGACTTTCTGATCACAGTAGAGAGACACATAAACCCAAGAACTAATGAAAGGAACAGACCTACGGCTGGAAAAGAATCAGAAAAATGGTTACACGGTGGGTGCGGCTGGCGCTTTTTTTGTTTTGTTTTGTTTTTTGTTTTTTTCGAAACAGGGTTTCTCTGTATAGCCCTGGCAGTCTGGAACTCACTCTGTAAATCAGGCTGGCCTTGAACTCAGAGATCCGCCTGCCTCTGCCTCCCAAGTGCTGGAATTCCTCCTATTGCTTCTAAACCCAACAATCTGGTCTGAGATGCTCACGCCTGCAGGCAGTGCTGCCCAGTGGTCAGGAGAGCACTAATCTCGTTTGGCACTCTTATTTCCTTACCTACCCTGGTGTTTGTGGACTCTGTTTAGGGAGTGGGAAGAGAGCTTCAATTTGCCAGAAATACTGCTCTGTGCAAGGCTAATCCTTGAGAGTGCTCAGCTCTGTCCATTTGGGCAGCAGTCCCATTATAGACTCTACTGGAGAGTTTACAGGGATTTATGTCTAACCTCTGGCTTCTGAGACACGCCAGGCAAAGGCTGGGGATGGGGCTTAAGGTCACAATGAGGTTGGTTTCCCGGATTCTTTCGTTTTCGTGAATACCTTTTTTGTGTACCAAAAACTCAGACCGTCAAGTGGCTGGTTTTCCTTTCTTGATGCTGAGGGGACAGCTAAGCAAGGGAAAGGCCCGACTCTTCCCTGCCCCTTGCATGTGTATGTTGGGATTCTGCGCTGGTCGCAGCTCCAGGTTGGATTGCGCGATCTCTGCCTTTGTTGCAAGCAGAGCAGAAATCTGAGTTGGTCTCTTTAGACAGGCACAGCGCTGGGAGCTCGCCTTGCTACTCTAGGTATCTAGCGCCCTCTGTTGGCCACTCGGACTAAATGCCCCAGACCTGCAAATCACCTAGTGGTTTTGAACTCTGCATGCGTTAACCTTCCACCCACTCACCCAATTGCCCATTGCTAAGCGGCCAGTCTCTGTCTGTCTGGAAGTTCAAGATATAAAAATTCACAAAGGGAAACGCTGTTTTAATTTTTAAAATGTATTTCACTGTTGAGTTTTTTTTTTTAAGATTTGTTTTATTTTTAATTAATTGTATTCGTTTATGTCTCTGTGTGGTTATGTGCATATGAACACAGGATCCCCTGGAAATGGAGTCACACACAGTCGTGAGCTACCTGGTTTGGCTGCTGGAAACTGAATTCTAGTCAACTCCTTTTCTTTAAAAGGTGATACCAATGCTGGTTGGTATCTGGATCGGAATGAGCTTTATTTTAAGTCATTTCTGAAGGTCTGAGTGTCTAGTAGTTAGTCCCTTAAGGGATTGTATTTTGCTTTCCAGTGGCCAGACTCTAAAGCAGTGCTACATAATGGGCTTAGCTCCTCAGGCGTGGGGAGACAAGGGTTAGGAGGAAAAGCCCTTAGCTTGCTATGTCTGTCT
Organism: Rhynchomys soricoides; assembly: GCA_019843965.1. Classification (NCBI taxonomy): domain Eukaryota; kingdom Metazoa; phylum Chordata; class Mammalia; order Rodentia; family Muridae; genus Rhynchomys; species Rhynchomys soricoides. The sequence continues at coordinate 1,887,627 of JADRCH010000137.1, forward strand.
TCCCTTGTCCTGTGGCTCTTCCCTTCCCCTTCCAAACTGGAAATCCGCTGGCAATGGGCTGATCCACACACCTTTGATTCCTAGTAATGACCATAGAGAAACATTGCTTTTTCTTGCCCTAACCAAGTTCATAAAAAACCGGGTTGTGTTCGAGGGGGCCCTCTGGAGGCCAACAGGTGTCATTACATACCCCCCACCAATCCATTAGGTAGGGGTTCGGGAGAAACCCTGGGAGAAAGACGGAGAGCAAACTTTTTAGTTTTTTTTTTCTTTGCGGGATTTTCATGTCCTAATTATTTTTTAATATTTAGAGATTTATTTATTTTATTTATATGAGTACACGGTAGCTGTGTTCAGACAAACCAGAAGAGGGCATCGGATCCCATTACAGATGGTTGTGAGCCACCATGTGGTTGATAGGAATTGAACTCATGACCTCTGGAAGAGCAGTCAGTGCTCTTAACCACTGAGCCATCATTCCAGCCAGTCCTAATTATTTTAAAACTTCTGTTCCCTAAATAAATCCCACACTGCCGAAAAAGAAATCCTACCCATTAATGGGAATTCCCTATCTCTGACCCCTTGTAATCATTAATACGCTTTTTCCTATGGACTTGTCTATTCTAGACATTTTGTATAATACCTGGCCTTTTGGTCTGGCTTCTTTTACAAAACAAGCATTTGTTCCTATTTCGTTTACACCTTAATTAGAATTACTGTATAATTTATCACCCAAAGTGCAACATTTCCAGAAAGATGCTATTCATAATTGTTACGTCACGGCCATTGGCAGGACCTAGGGCTACCCTTGGGCTACCCAGCCAGGGAGGCCATCCCCACATTCAAAGAGAAGACCCGAGTTATCCATGCTTCTCCCCAGCTCCCCAACTCCCCACCAGCCCTCCCTAAGTCTCAATTACCAAACCTTGCTCAGCACCCTCCGTCCTCTCAGAGCACCACGGTTAATTTACTTCCAAGGTTGCAAATGCTGTTTACAGCTGAAGTATGTTTATGATTTATGGGACGAAATAAGACTAATTTCCCCCAAAGAAATGAGAACCGGCAGTTTTGTTTTTCGTTTTTGGGAACCATGAAATTTGACTGCATGGGGGGCAGACTAGGAACGAAAGTAGATGCAGAAATGATAAATGGGGAAGGGATGTTAGGAACGTCGGGCCATCAGGAAGTGACTCTGGGGGGCTTAATTGGGTGGGCTATGCATGGTGCCTCTGAAAAGGGCAATGTAATTGCCTATTGTTACGATGTGAAATGCACCTGGCTCACTGGTATCTCTCACTATGATGGTCTATGCTGTATAGAAGATTCTCACTGTTTGTAAGCAAATGCAAATTTTATTATTCTTTAATTATAAATATGTAGTGAGCCGACATAGAAGTTACACCGACGTTGACATGTCACTTGCTTGGTGACAGTCTGTCCATCTGCTGCTGATAAGAAAGCTAAAGTACTCTGCAGGAGACACTCTGACTACCTGTTCTTTCTTGCTGCGAGAGGGTTCAATCAAACAGCAAAATTTGTCAAGAGAGTTGGCACTGGGGGATTACATGTGTAATATACTCTACCACAAGAGAGGTGTCCTTGTCCTCTGTCACACTTCAAAGCAAAGACTGCCTTGGAATGGAGCTATGTAAAGGGGAAAACTGTGTATTGTAACCAAAATATCACACACACACACACACACACACACACACGTACGCACCCGCGTGGTTCACATCCTAGGCTCTTAGCAGACCCCTGTGTCCTCTTGGAGCCTAAATTCTTTAAGGAATTGACTAATTAGACCAAGAATTTGTGTGCTGAATTCACCAGTGAGGCCATTTGGACCATGTGCCATAGTGATCACCCTTTGTGGAGTCCGACTTCTCGGGGCTCCAGGAGCAGATCAAGGACCCGCAAGCCTGCAAGCCAAGGAGTCCGGGTCTGGTCCCTGCATGCAAACGAACCCTCCTGGTGTCCCTAGCAGCCTTTGTTTGTGTGTGTTTTGTGTCTGGGCTCATCCATCTGGCTTCCCTTCTGCCACCTTTTCCTGCTGTTTACACCCACCACTCTCAATTTGTCTTCCAGCTCTTTCTGCACCAATTAGGCTATAGACGGATTTAGTCGATTTCTGGGCCAGCTGCTCAAATACGCCTTTTTCTGCATTGACAAATACGCGTAGCAGGCCCCTGGCCACCCACGAGGATTCTCAGACTCTGAGTCTGGAAGAAATTCACGGGAACTTTTCCGATTCTGGTGCTATTCCCCCAAATTCATTCATTAGGAACAAAGAATAAAAAGAGAATATTGATTTTCCAAGCGTATAGAAAAGACATGAATGCCAGCTAAAGGCCCCAGGAGGTTGTGCAGCCAAAAGATGAGAGGACTAAACCCACTTGGAGCAGTATCTTTCCTGATACTGTACTCTGCAAGAGTTTGGCCACGCCCTCTGAGAACAAGGAACCACTGACCAACCAAGCCTTGCAGGAAGAGCCGGGCCCCGCCCTCAAGCTCATGAGCTCTTGGAGCTTTATTCCCGGCGCCGGCGCCGTTTGGGCAAATGCCTTTGTGTTTTAAAGCATGTTTAAGACAGGACCATCTTTGCCATCATCTTCAAGGTCTAGGACAAGGGATCCTCTGAAATGGGTGTGATGTTCCAAGGAGGTGAAGCCCCTCCATCACTATTGAAATGAAATCAGTCCCAAGATGGGTTTAGACCGTTCTGACAAGGTAGGAGCCTCATGCTCCAGGATGTTCACGGCTTGTTCACGGGAGAGCTGCATATCCCTTTCAGAGGTATCCTTGCTCACGAAGATCCCCTGGCTCCCCACAGAGAAGCAAACCTCAAAATCCACCGTGTGAAATGATTCTAGCAGATTCCCAGGAATCTGTGCCCCCCTGAATTCCATGCAAGGAATGACCTCCCGCAAATGCTACCTACTCTGCAGCATGGTCTCCCTTTGACCTCTGACATTCCTAGCTCCGCAGATGGTAGCTCTTCAAGCTGCCAGGGGATGCACATGTAGAATGTTCCACATGTCTTCAGGTAGGGGAAACCTAGTCTAAGGTACCACAGCAGAAGGGGAGCCGTTATGCTTGGGGCCAGATGGAATATCTTCAAGCCACTTATATGTAAATGTATCTATTATTCGCCTGATGCAATTGTTTTCTCCTATGCTTTCTGCCTCTATCTGCTAACCTAGTTCTGGAAGCTTCTAGCCTCGTACAGTCTAATCTAGGCCTAGAAGGGTTTCAGCCTCTGAGACTTGCTGCTGAATAAGCTTAGCCTTTCTTTTTCTCTCTCTCTTTCTTTGTTTCTTTGTCTCTTTGTTTCTTTCTTTCTTTCTTCCTGAATTCTAGCTGGCTTGTGGCTCGAACTCCTCTGCTAGCTGACTTGTTTAATCTGGCTTTTCTCTCAGCCTCTGAATTGCTCTGCTTGGCCTCAAACTAACTCTGGCAACCTGTTCTAATCTTCTGGCTCCTTCTCTTGCTCGTTCTGTCTTTACCTGTGTCTAGCTTGTTCTCTCTTCAATCTGTCTCTGTAAAACTCGCCCAATAAACCTGCCTCTTGTCCCAGATGGAGGAGTTGGAGAAGGGACTGAAGGAGCTGAAGGGGTTTGCAGCCCCTTGGAGGGAGCAGCAGTGGCAACTCAATGCTCCTGGAGACTGGATCACCAACCAAAGAATACTCGTGGAGGGACCCATGGTGCTGGCCACATATGTGGCAAAGGAGGGTCTTGTTAACCATCAGGGGGAGGAGAGGCCCTTGGGCCTGAGGGTTAGATCCCCCAGTAGAGGAGAATGCCAAGGAGGGAAGACGAGAGTGGGTGGGTGGGGGAATACCCCCATAGTGGCAGGGGAAGGGGGGAGGGAATAGGGAGGCTCCAAAGGGGAACCTCTGAGCCCGTAAGCCAGCCCCAATTAAATGTCGTCCTTTATAAGAGTTGCCTTGGTCATGGCTTCTGTTCACAGCAATGGAAACCCTAACTATGAAGACACATAGGCTTTCCTCCTTTACCTGTATAAACCGCCACATCTTCATGGTTTAACTTTTGAAAATTTGGGTTTTAGGCTACATCGCTTTAAAGTTTTTGAAATTTAATTTTTACACCAAAGTCTTCTTTTCTGTGCTTTTAGGTCAAGAGAGGAGTGTGCGTTGTGAAGGCAAAGAGAGGAACGGAACGTGGGCTATATAACACCGGGAGCACGTTTTTAAAAATTGATCTTTTGAATCTTCTTCTATCATTGTTTCCCCATTGGAAAGAGAGAACTTGTGAAATCAGTGTACCAGGGGCAGCAGCTGTCACCAGCTGAGATCTGATTGTTCTTGGGGAGATAAATCCCTCCTGTTGTCTCTGGCTAATGAGACTGCCTCTATCGTGTGGCCTGAGCTAGCTCATCTCCTCTGGCCCTGCCTACTGGCATGAAATCCATCCCACGCTGTGAGCTGCTGTCACCTCGGGGTCAATGACAGCAGATTCAATGCCTACAAAGATCCTCTCCTGAGTGGCCGTCCTGTCACCTGGCATCGCTAACATCCTTATCTTTGTCCCCACTTTTATTTAGCCAACCGACTCTTCTTTAAAGGGCTTCTTGCCCCAATCAGGGATCCATTTCTTACTTCCAGACCATGGGGGAAGCAGGGATTTTAAAAATGGAGGTGGGCGATCTAACACCCTCACGCCCAATGACAAGGAGGAAAGACGAGAGTGGGTGGGTGGGTGGAAGGGTGGGCTGGAGAATATCCCCATAGTGGCAGGGGGAGGGCGGAGGGAATGGGGAGGTTCCAAAGGGGAGATCTGAAAAGGGGGAAACATTTGAAATGTAAATAAAATATGAAAAAAAAAAGTAAAAAAAAAAAAAAATGGAGGTGGGCTGCATGGTGGTAGTGCACATCTTTAATCCCAGCACTCAAGAGGTTGAAGCAAGTGGATCTCTATGAGTTCAAGGCCAGCCTGGTCTACAGAGTGAGTTCCAGGATAGCCAAGGCTACCCGGAGACAGCTTGTCTGGAAACCACACCCCTTCCTAAGAAAAATGGAGATGGGAGTTAGCCACGATGAGATTCGCCCTTCCAAAGCGGCTTTTAGCACAACTGTCCCTCTTGATTTTCAGAAGATTGGTTCTAGAACTTTTATGGTTCCCAAGTCCAAGAAAGCAAGGCTCCTTATTAGAAAATAGCCAGCTATTTGCATAGAGCGGATGCACACACCCCCTTCTAGACCTTAAATCATCTGCAGATTACACACATTGCCTAATGAAATGGAACTGCTAAGCATACACTCTTTTGTTCATGGACTAATAACAAGAGAAACATTGTAAACGCTCCATACAGATTTTTGTGCGGTGGTTGTTTGAAGCTGTGGCTGTGGAGGGATGGCTGAATAACTCCAGATTCTTTTCAACAATAACCAATGTCTAATTCCAGAACATTCTCCTTGCCCCCAAAGGAGCCCTGGACAGTGTATGCTCTTGACACTTAGTAGCATATCATGTCCAGAGGAGTCTCCATCCAAATCCTGACTGTCACACTGGAGCAGACAGAGGGATTGTGCTTCAGAAATCCAAATTTCAGTTCCTTTGTTTTCCATTTTGTGGTCTTCCGATTCCCAGTGTCCAGTTCTGTCATAGATGAGAATGATTACATGTAAGAGCAAGTGAGCTAAAGCAGATAAATGAATGATCAGAGAACCAATAAGCTTAAATTGGTGTTTTATAACCTCTGATCTAACTAGATAACTCTTCCGTGTCTCTTTGAATTAAAGTTTCAGTTTCGAGATTTGTACAAATTTGCAATCTACAAGAAATAATACTCAGAGATCAATGTCACAACTGGGATATTGGCATCAGTAGCGCCGATAATGCCATCCATAACCATTCATAGTGCAGTTAGTACCCTAGTGTACTGGCTGGTGTTGTGTGTCAACTTGACACAAGCTGGAGTTATCACAGAGAAAGGAGCTTTAGGTGAAGAAATGCCTCCATGAGATCCAGCTCTAAGGCATTCTCTCAATTAGTGATCAAGGGGGAGGGCCCCTTGTGAGTGGTAGCATCTGTGGGCTGGTAGTCTTGGGTTCTATAAGAAAGCACGCTGAGCAAGCCAGGAGAAGCAAGCCAGTAAGAAACATCCCTCCATGACCTCTGCATCAGCTCCTGCTTCCTGACCTGCTTGAGTTCCAGTCCTGACTTCCTTTGGTGATGAACAGCAATGTGGACGTGTAAGCTGAATAAACCCTTTCCTCCTCAACTTGCTTCTTGGTCATGATGTTTGTGCAGGAATAGAAACCCTGACTAAGACACCTAGCATCCAGGGTCCCTCCTGATGTCCTTTAGAGTCCCACCTTTCCAGGAATCCCCAGAAACACCTCACCAGCGGTGCCTTTCCTGCACATGAATTGTCTCTGAGTTTGCTCAGTGAGATCTTTCAAGAGCAGTTTTTCCATTCAGCCGTTGGATCTCCATCCATGTTGTATGGGTATCCATAGTTGGTTCCCCACCCCCACCCCACCCCTGCATAGATACATCACAGATTAATCACAGATTATTTAACTGTCTTCCCAGTCAGCCTATTTCTGGGTGTGTTCTGCATTTGGGCTGTTCCTATGGTGTGAATACATACAGACTGCTCAGTTTGGAAATAATTCATCAATGAGCCTATATGTCTCAGAGGGCTCACATCTACATCTACCGGGCAATAGCTTCCTTTGGGGAGGGAGTGGGCAAAATAACCTCGAATGATGTCCTAGAAGTCACATGACAGAGTCAGCAGTTGGGTCATATGTGTAAAGATGCATGCCTGTTTTCCACACAGAAATGCAGTCACAAATAGTTCCATATACTATATCCTAGGGACGCAAAAAGGATGTGGGTTTGGTCCTTATAGGGCTTGCAGGAGAGTAGGTAATCATCGGTCCAAAGCATCAATATAACACGTGCATGGTCCAGAAACATAAGCATTGTAATTGTACAGAGTGGGACCTAAACCACAGGAGGACCGTGCCTGGGCGTGGGGAGGTGTGACCACAGTGGGGGAAGTTGGTGTGAGCGCCCTGCTGCACAGAAGGGTTCTGCTGAAAATTTTCACTGGAAAAAAAAAAAATGCTCTCTGGAAAGGTTTATCATCCCGGGCAGATTGGGTAGATAGTTTTATTTCCATGACCAGTCAAATCTCCAGGATCAGCAGAGCCTAGTAGAGACAGACCCGGAGAAGTGCTTCCTTCATGATTCAGATGGAATGAGGAAATCGTGTTCTTTGCTAATAATACCCCAAGACCCAAATGTCAGGGGTTACAGGACAAAGGAATGCAAATAAATATTACGCATGCCGACTCCCAGGCTGACACTGGAAAGCAAGCACTACTGTGTGGTGAACGTGCTGGCCAGGTTGTCAGCACCGTGGGAGCCACCCGGCGCACTCCTCCATGACAACCAATCCTTTCTCTGCATTGGCTTGGGGAGAGGTGGGTGGTAGTGATTGGTACTTAGGGGTTGTATTGGCTAGTTTTGTGTGTCAACTTGACACAAGCTGAAGTTATCACAGAGAAAGGAGCTTCAGTTGAGAAAATGCCTCCATGAGATCCAGCTCTAAGGCATTTTCTCAATTAGTGATCCAGGGAGGAAGGCCCTTTGTGAGTGGTACCATCTGTGGGCTGGTAGTCTTGGGTTCTGTAAGAAAGCGAGCTGAGCAAGCCAGGAGAAGCAAGCCAGTAAGAAACATCCCTCCATGGCCTCTGCATCAGCTCCTGCTTCCTGACCTGCTTGAGTTCCAGTCCTGACTTCCTCTGATGATGAACAGCAATGTGGAAGTGTAAGCTGAATAAACCCTTTCCTCCCCAACTTGCTTCTTGGTCATGATGTTTGTACGGGAATAGGAACCCTGACTAAGACAGGGGTGTTTGTGACATGCCAGGGGGTGCTTCTCATGTAACCAGTGCTGCCTTCCCTAGTTCTCTAAGGAGAGAGTACAGACCACTAGGAGGGTGAAGAACCTGCCCAGGACTGCCACAACATGCAGGGCTTTCGGGTCGCCCTGATAGATGTGATAGGGAATGAAGCCACACGGAGATGGGGTGGGTGCTGGGCACTAACAGAGATGCGCCAATGGCCGGGAAATCCAGTATGTTTATTGTATATCCTGAGGAACAGGTTAGCTAATCTCTGTAGGAGGTCTCTGTAGGGAGCAGTCTCAGGCTGCAGTCATTCAGGCAAAAGAAGCCATGGTTGATACATATGGTACATGCTGTCCACATCTGTACTGGATCAGGAGAAGGACCCTTTGTCTGAGGCACTGGGGTCCTTGACATGGTTGGGGTCAAGTCAATATACACTCACAGGACCTCATCCGTCCGCCACACAAAACTACTTAGGCACTAGGGCCAGAACTGTATATCTTGGAGGGAACCGTGAAATGTTTATCTTAAAAGGAAGTAGAGCCGTGCAGTGGTGGCGCATGCCTTTAATCCCAGCACTCAGGAGGCAGAGGCAGGCAGATTTCTGAGTTCGAGGCCAGCCTGGTCTACAGAGTGAGTTCCAGGACAGTCAGGGCTACACAGAGAAACCCTGTCTCGAAAAACCAAAAAAAAAACAAAAACAAAAACAAACAAACAAACAAAGAAAACAACAAAAAAAGGAAGTAGAGAGAGCAGAGGTCAGTGACACTTGTCTGGTCCAGTGTGTTGGGGATGTTGGAGCCACAGAGACCAGGGGCTTATTCACTAAGGCCTTGGCGATAGAGCCTCCATAAAAAGGGTTTGGTAGGGATATCAGCAAAATCAGGGTCGTGGAGTAAGGTGCATTGTACCATTTTCTGGCCCGGAGAGGTCTTCAGTGGAACACAAACATGCAGACAGAGGCACAAGCCAACCAGACCCCGGAGGCACCAAACGGTTACAAAGGCAGTCACTGACAAGAGCTCCGAGCTGTTCTAGAATAGATTTTGGAAGCTTCAGGCCCTGCCAGGAGGATCTAGGGAGACACCAAGCCTAGAGAATAGAGACTCCATCGTGGTCCAACAAGTTTATCTTGGAGCCACCAAACTGTGTGTCCCTCCAGGCATGCGTACATAACATCAGTACCACGAGCATCTATCTGTTCACTAAACGCGTGCTGTAGACATCCTGGGTACCAGATTTAGAATTTATTCCAGGAGTACTTGTGTTATCTCAGAGTGAGGAGACAAGACTAGCTGAGCGCAGCGAGCGCAGACTGGTGGATGCCAATCAAGGAGCAGACTGAGACAGACCGAGGACGAATGAATTCTAGCCAGTGAGAAGGAAGGTAGGAGGGGCTAAGGGCTAGGGCAGTGACACTTGTTGGGTAACTCTGTGTGAAGGTGTATCTCTGTCCTTCCTCACCTGCCTAAGGAATTCTCTGATGGGCTTCAACAAAGAGCTGGCAGCCAATAGCTGGGCAGGATAGGGAAGGCGGGACTTCCGGTCAAAGAGAGGCTCTCTGGGAGAAGAATCTGAGGCAGGAGGATTTACCAGTGTGACTCGGAGGAGGTCGCACACACTGCGTGGGAGAGAGAGCACGTGGCGGACATGGACTGAAAGAAACAGGTTAACTTAGAGTTCGCTGGGAGGTAATCTTGCTACAGTGCTAAATAATAATGTCTCTGTGTCTTTATTCATATGCTGACTGGTCCTAGAAAGTCCAGCAATACACACTGTCCCTCTCTGGCTTCGGTTGGCAGAAAAGCAGCAACCTGGACTTTCTCGGCTTCTAGGACACACATGAGCCAGCTTCAGGACACCACTTAGCTAAGCGACATAGTCAAAAACAGTGCCCTCCTGGGACAGCGGACATCGCCTCCTGGTATTTACTGATTTCAGGCCTGAGCTTCTGGGGAACTGGAAAGGAGCGGCTACTGGCAATGTTGCCAAAGAGGACATCACGGCTTGGTTTTGTATGCAGGCCAAAGGCGCCCCAACTTTCTATTTAGATGGGGTAAGGGGGGAGACTAAAAATAGTGGCCTGAGGAGGGGTGGCACAGTCTTGGTGAAGAAAGTGACCTCAAGCAGTGCCCATAGCAATACTAGCTGTGAGCAAAGGGCCGATGCTCCCCGAACATGTGGGTTTAGCACGGACTTCAAAGGCCACCACTCCCACAGTAACTGCCTGGTATCATTTGCACAAAAGTTCCACACCCCTGTGTTCCTCTGAGAAAAACCTAAGGCTTTCTTTCTTGCAGATTGGACAGAGGCCCAGTATCCTGAGGGTGGTGCCCAGCTTCGCCAATTCCCAGTCAGCTAGAAAGAGCCTCCGTGTTTGACCTTCCCTGGGCCAAGCTGCCACCTCCCCAGGTGCCACCCTGGCCACTCTGGGACTTTCGAGTCAGCAGCATGTCCCGGGGGCTTTCATCTTAAGGTTACTCTTGTTCCTCAGGCAGAAGGGGAGGCCATGTGGTGGCCATCTTTCTCCTCTCAGCTTTAGGAGGGGATGCCAAGTCAGACATGTTTTAGAGACACAATCTAGCCCTTCCTCCTCCCTGTGCTATTTGGAGACTGACAGCAGTTCTTGTTCCAGTCTACCTCAAAACTCTGTTGTTTGTTTTGCTTATTGCTTAGTTGAGGCAGGGTTTCTCTCTGTATCCCTGACTGTCCTAGAATTCGCTTTGTAGACCAGGCTGGCCTCAAACTCACAGAGATCCGCCTGCCTCTGCCTCCTGATACCCCACCACCACCATCATCTGTTGTAACCTAAGGCAATAAGCTCTTGTTCCTGTGACTAAAATGTCAAGACAAGCACATACCAAGAAATACCAGTGGAGAAAGAGCCATTGCTGCAGCAGGCGAGAAGAGAGTTGAGAGGGTGGCTCTCGACACACAGGGACTTGGTGTTTTTCTTGGGCCATCTGTGCTCATCAGTAAGCATTCCCGGGGCAGGGACACTCCTGAGCAAAGACTGAGGTTTAGGGGACAAGAAGGAAATCAGATACATTCCGGAGCATGTTTAACGCGAGATCATAGAGTGTGAGTGTGTAGAAAGGGTTAAAATAGGCAGCAGAGCCTCTGGGCATGCTCAGCTTGCATCATAAAGATGGCAGACAAGAAGTTTTTGTCATAAAGTTTTACTTGAAAAAAATATAATGGGAAGGAACATTTCTGACTTAAGCCAGAAGCTAATACTAACTCCTTATTTTCTTTCTATGTGGTAGTCAGTCCCTCCTGGTCATCTCTTCCGTTGCTAACCTCCCAGTGCAAAGAAGCCCCAGTATGCAGGGATGTTTCCCATGGGCAAGGCTTGAGTCTGAGGTTGAGCCCCCTGTGGCAAGTTCCGGGTTATGAATGGACCTGAGATGCCCTTCTCCTCACGGAGACAGAGGCGTCTTGGCCACTTTAAAAGGAAAACAGAAAAGCAAATCTCTGTCGGTACCTGATCTATGGCTACTAGGTAAGAAGCCTGGGGCTGCTGAAGCCATCTGAGAACAGTGAGGAGGTTGCCCTGAAAGCAAAGAGGAATTCAACACGCACACACAATCAGGAATAATGGAACAGAAACGAGAAAGGAGGAGGTTTGAAAAACATTCTCATCCTGACATTATTAGCTTACTAAGCTTACCAACCACCTTGGGATGAAGGCGTGGCAGGCAGGCAATGCAGAAGTATCAGAGATAACAACACAATTATGGCTATATTGGGGAAATACGAACTATCACAGTCTGCCCTCTGGGCATAATTAAGTCACATCCTGACAAGTCTCCAAAGCCTTATGGGAATGAGGTTGCAAGACCAGGATCTTGTCTTCTAAATCCCGCCAAGATGCAAACGAGTCTCCTCAGAGGGCTTCCCTTCGCTGTGTGGAATGGAAATGAACAGGGCAGGCTACCTGCCCCTCTCTCTCCATCTGCACCCAGCACACAGCGGGGTATGCGGGATCATCATAACAGACATTTCCTATTCATGGGGTTGTGGAGGCAGTGCAGGAGGCGCACAGCAGTCACTCGGCATAGTAAGCCTGAAATCCAGTCAGGCATGTGTTTGAACTCCAAGTCGGGCAGCATCCTGCTCCAGGGAGTCCATCTCTGTGGTCCTTGGCTCTGCTCTGTTACAGGAGCAGCTCACACACGCTGGTGAATAGCTTCTTTGTCTTGCCTTCCACCCATAAAAACTTAGAGGCCCAAGGTTTTCTTCCAGTTTCGGCACCACCTGACTCATATCAGGCCGAGGGTGCACCTGTGCAAATCTCCCACAATCACAGATTCCTAGGGAATCACTCTGGAGCTAACAGAAGCCACACTCACAAGCACTTCTGAGACAAGGCTCCGTCTGACTGGCTTGAGATCAGAGGATGCTGTAAGGACAGCCATAAGAGTCTGAGAAGTCTTCTGACTAGCTGAGAGGCTGGTGGAGTTTGTCTTCAAATTCCCGGAAGCCTTAAAATAGAGATACATCTTTTTGTTGTTTTTGTTGTTGGTTTTTGGCTTTTCGAGACAAGGTTTCTCTGGGTAGCCCTGGCTGTCCTGGAACTCTGTAGACCAGGCTGACCTTGAACTCAGAAATCCGCCTGCCTCTGCCTCCCAAGTGCTGGGATTAAAGGCGGTCGCCACCACTGCCCCTCGAGATGCATCTTGGGAGAGGTTTTGCTTTTCAGGCCTTCTGCTCGGAAGATAAGTTGCTTCGTGGGGAGACTGGGAGTATGGAGCCCGCAAACCTTAAAGTGACGTCTCGATTGTGTATATTTTCTTTAAAGTCTGTTGAAAGCAGAATTATTCATAACTTAGACCACTTGTTCCTACCCATCCTTTAATACAGAATACAGCAGTTAATACTTCCTAACATTTTGCCTCCAAATCTCATCAGCCAAACCCACCATCCGCAAGATTTTGTCTGTAGTCCCCGTTCCTGCTCCACAAAGCTTTGCTGAGATTCATTGTGCAAATCGTTGCTTCGGCTTTCCATAGCTTTTGTCACTGTCCTTGTAGTGGTCCGTAACACTGGAGACTCAGTGAGCCTTGGCCTGCTTTAGAGCTCACTCTTGTAGATCTGTCTTGTGTGTGTGAATCTGTGGATGCATGTGACGGTCAGGGGACAGTGTGTGGGAACTCGGGTCATCAGGCTTTGATGGTAAGTGCCTTTACGATCTCCTCCATCTTGCTGGTTTGATGTTTACATTTTCAGGGTCAATCTATGACTTCTGACACCAATTTCAATGCTGTTTATCTATTACTGTGTAAAATCCCACACAGGGACTTCATGTCTTGAGATAATGTTTTAAAAATTGGTACTAGGCGTCAGGTGCACACACATACACACACACAAACTTATTATTGCAGTGCCCAATTTTAATCTGAGCACTCAGGAAGCAGAGGTGGGTGGATCTCTGTGAGTTCAAGGTCACCTGGTCGATATCGTGAGTTCCAGGCCAACCAAGGCTACACAGTGAAACCCTGTCTCAACAAAACAACAAATTTGAGGGACTGGCGGGATGGCTCAGTGGTTCACTGGCTGTTCATTCTCCCAGAAGGCCCAGGTTCAATCCCCAGGACCCATATGGCAGCTCACAACTGTTTGTAACTCCAGGTTTAGAGGCTCTGACACCCTCACACACACATGCCTGAAGGCAAAACTACTAATGCAAATTAAAAATTAAATTATATAAAAAAACACCTCCAGGGATTGAAGCCAGGATAATGAGTACATGCAAAGTGCCTACCTTACCACCAAACCACACCAGCAGGTCCCTATATCAGGGAATTCAAACATAAAGCACCATCTTAAGCATCCTCCCGTGAGTTGCCAGCTTCATAGCTGAGTGCCACTCACTAGGGTCCTTCACGTGATTACCTTTAGATGCTGATGGGTGCTCTGGCATTGCTGCCATGCAAGTAGAGAAATGAGAAGAACTGGGAAAAGTGGGTAGAGAAGAGTTCAGGCTCATATCTTTGAAAAATTATGGTGCGTGACTAATTTGGCCCTTGTGACGTAGTCATCGGGGATTTCTGGAAGAAAGCTGAGCAGGAAAGATGGGTCATCAGTCAGTTCATCAAAAAAGTCATTAGCAGCAGTGACTAGTCAGCACGTGTGTTTATGTTGTGCGAGTGTGCCAGCGTGTGTGTGTGTGTGTGTGTGTGTGTGTGTGTGTGTGTAAACAGAACAGTAAGGCAAAGTGATGTTGCCTCATCTGCTGTGGGTTTCTTTAGTGGAAGGTGAGGACCCAGGAGCGAGGCTTTTCCTGAAGCTTCCTGGACAGTACCCAGGCATAGAGCAGTTTAGGGCTCTTTAGAAATTCATTAAGGATTGTATTTAATCTTCACTCTAGAGTTTGTCTCCTTTCTAAATTCCCCCAGGGGACACCGTCACCATCCCACACTGATCTCTGCCTTCTTGCCTTTGAGTCATCAACTGTCTCGCCACTTGGACCAGTCCCTCCCACTCGAGAGTCTTGTTACTTACTCCCAAATTCTTTCTGCTGCTCTGTCCCTGCCTCCTGCTCCTTGCCTCTGTGGACAAGAACTCCTATGCTGGGGCACCAAGTTGAGGTTTGGTCTGTTGCTAGGTATTGTAATGCTAAGTAAGCTGGATCTCATGGAGGCATCTTCTCAACTGAAACTCCTTTCTCTGTGATAACTCCAGCTTGTGTCAAGTGGACACACAAAGCCAGCCAGTACACTGGCCATCAGCTGATGGATTCCAAGGTGTATGTATTAAGCCTTGCCCATGTGAATGGTTTTGTTTGCCCCCATGTAGCCACTGGTCAGAATGAGACACTTGAGCCTCTCCTGCAGCCTGCAACCTGCAGACCTAGAGACAAGGAAGCAGCCGCAGTAAGCCACTGAGGGTGGGGTTGTTTTTCAGCACCCTAATTGATATAGAAAGTAACTATTATCTCCACGTTCATATCTGCTCTCTTATTAAATCTTGTCACTGTCACAGGAACACCAGGGACTCCATCTATGTCACCAGAGGATCATCTCCTGAGCCCATGCCACAACCACTGCCTGCCTGGACTCCTATGGTAACCTTGTCTCCGGCCACTTTCAGCTCTCTGCACAGAGGTTGGACTAAACTTTGAAAAGGGCCAGCCTCGTTTACAACAGGGATATGAGCCTGTGACCCTGGCCTGGTTGGTTCTATTCTGCCCATCTACAGATGGATATTGGAGAGGGGTTTTCATCTCAGGTGCAGGACCCCATCTGGCTAACCCAACATTGCTACCACCATTCCCCAGAGAAGGGAATTCACCAGGTGCTGAGCTCTGGAGCTAGGTGAAGGGTTGAGTGTGCACAGAGGTGACAGTACCATACCCGCAGGGTAAAGGATGAGCAACAGACAGGCAGCCAGAAACATCCAGGCCAAGCCACCATTAGGCAACACTTTCATAGGCAGGTATTGATGTCCTGCGTGTGCTGGCTGTGTGCTCTCCCTCAGGTGTAGGCACACTGTGTGCTGGCTGTATGCTTTCTATCGGGTGTTGACACTGTAAGTTGGCTGTGTGCTCTCCTGCAGGTGTAGACACACTGTGTGCTGGCTGTATGTTCTCTCTCAGGTGTAGACCCACTGTGTGTTGACTGTATGTTCTCCTTCAGGTGGAGACACACTATGTACTGGCTGTATGCTCTCTGTCAGGTGTAGACCCTCTGCATGCTGGCTGTGTGCTCTCCCTCAGGTATAGACCCACTGTGTGCTGGCTGAATGCTTTCCCACATATATTAGCATCTATGGAAGTTGCCACTGAGACTTCTATACCCTCTGACTTGGAGCACGGGCAGCCTTTCCAGGCCTCATCTTCTCTTTTGTTCCTTTGATTCAAGAAGGTCTTCCACCCAGCACTCATCCTCCATGTCTGTTTCCTCCCTCCCCTACAGATGCTGAAGTGCTGCCTTCTTCTTGGGTGAACTTCTCTCCTGCTTGCTTGGGCTTTGCCTCTGAGTCTCTGGAAGCGCTTCTCGTCCAGATCCAATCATTTGCCTCCTCTCTCCATTATCCGAGGATTAACTCAGCCTTGGAACTTTGGTTCTGCCTTGGCCTTTGTTTTCCAGGAAGTCTTGGTTTTCCTCATGAATCACTGTTTTCCCCCTGGAGAAGGAGAACAACAACAAAGGGCAGTGTTGTCCCCTGTAAGTACACATTAGCCATCTCAGAGCAGGGGACTGTCACTGTCCCCTCCCACTTGAAGCTTCTCCGTGGCTTCCTACTAGTCCTTTAGTCCTTTTTAGATCTGGTGTGTGTGCGTGCACATGTGTGAGTGTGTGCGCATACATGCATACACGTGTGCGTTTATATGTGTGAGGTGCGTATGCATGTTTGTAGAGGTCAGAGGTCAAACTCAAATGTAGTTCCCTGGAAACTGCCCACCTCCTTCTGACAGAGCCTTGAGAATATGGAACTTGCTGATTAGGCTAGGCTGGCTGGTGAGTCCCAGGGATCTGCCTGTGTCTGTATCCCCCGGTGCAGGATGACAAGTATTTGTCATTATACCTGACCTTTTTTTTGTTTTTAACTTGGGTGCTGGGGTCAAATTCAGGTCTTCATGCATGCAGGGCAAGCACTTTACTGAGTTATCCCCTCAGCCCCTAGCTTTCTAAAAACCAAACTGAACCAAACAAAACACCAGCTTTCACTCTGCAGCCCTGCTGGCACTCACTCAGTTGAAAACTCAGGTTGGCTTTGACCTTGAAGCTGTCCTGCCTCAGCCTTCTACTGTACAACCATCAACCCGGGACCCCCATGAGACCAACATGACACTGAAGTAATTAGCAAAGAAGGATTCTTAATTAGACAGCTCGAGCTGGACCACCATGAAATGGTGATCCTGGGGGCAGAAATGATTGAATATTTAAGGGCAAAAACTGCAAGCAGGTGGGAGCTTGGGAACTGGGGCTTGGGGACTGTGTCAAGGCTTGCAATCCATCAAGGCTTGCAGAACAGCAATGTTACACAAGGCTGGTCAAGTATGTGGTTAGTTCCTGGAACAGTCTGTACCTTCAGTCCAGGAGTTTAGGTTCCCAGGCCCTCAGAGTAGGTCAGGCACAAAATAGAATCTGAAAATCAAGATGGAGTGAGTTATGCAGTCTTTTTAAGTCTCTCACTATGTGCTAGCTCATCAGGAGTGGGCTTTTCCTATCACTCTTAAAATAATTCTGTAGTTTGACTCTTAAGCTCTTTCCAAAGGCCTGAGTGCTAAGAAACTTGGTTTCTAGTTTCAGCACTATCAAGAGATTTAATCTTCAGGAAGTGCCGCCTTGTTTTAGCTTGGTTTTTATTGTGGTGATAAAACACCATGACTAAAAGCTACTTGGGGAAGAAAAGGATTTGTGGTCCATCTCAGGAAAGGCCGGGAAGGATCACAAGGCTATCCCTTTGATGTAGAGGCCATAGAGGGGTGCTGCTTACTCAGTTTGTTTACTTATACACCCCAGGATCAACAGCCCAGGGGGCCACCACCCACAGAGAACTGGGCCCTCCCGTGTCAATCATCAATCAATCTCTAACCCAAGTGACTCTACCCTGTGTCAGGTAGACATAAAACTAGCCAGCTAGGCCTGATAGGAGGGAGTTTGATTATTTCGGACATGTCCTTGAAGGGGATCCACTTCCTCCTTTACCTCTCAACTGCCACAGCGAACAGCTTTGCTCTGCCATGCCTCTGACCATGATTCTCTGCTCCCCCTAGGCTCAGAAGCAGCAGTGCTGTACTTCTGACTGATACTTAATTCATGATCCCAAATACACATTTTCTCATATATGTCTATTATCTAAAGCCACAGGGATGGAAAGCTGACACAGACCAATGGTAATTCAAATATGCAATCTTGGTGCCAGAGGGATGGCTCAGTGGTTACAAGTGCATAATTCCCTTCCAAAGGACCCAAGTTCAGTTCTCACCACCGACACTGGCTCTCTGCTGACACCTGCACGTGGTCACACTTAGGTATAAACTCAGATGCCTAATAAAAATAAATCTAATCCAGTTGTGTGGCTCATGCCTTTAATCCCAGCACTCCAGAGGTGGAAGCAGATGGATCTCTATGAATCTGAAGCCAGCCTGGCCTACATAGCAAGCTCTAGGAAAGCCAAGGCTAGCCACACAGTGAGATCTTTCTCAAAAGATAATGTTTGGTTTCAGACCCTAGAACATGGGACTGAGGTATATATCTTACATACCAAAGCAGACCTGGCCTCCAGGTTCTCCCAGCATCCCTCAGTCCCTAGCTGGCACACCCTGCCCCCAAGCCTGAACTTTCAAGCCCAGGGGCTCAGCTGCCCTTCCCCCAGAGGCTCCTCCATATATAATCCAGACATCATTTTGTGTGTGTGTGTGTGTGCGTGTGTGTGTGCGTGTGTGTGTGTGTGTGTGTGTGCGCGTGTGTGCGTGCGCGCGCTCTCTCCCTCTCTCCCTCTCTCTCTCTTCCCCCTCCCTCTCTCCCTCTTTTCCACCCCCTCCCTTCCCATGGTTTCTTCCCTTGTCTTCTTCCTTGGGGCAAGTGAACTTGCCTGCCTGAGAGAAGTTTCCTGATAAGCCTGTATTTAATATAATCTAATCTGGTTTGAATTGTCTCATTTCACCAGCGGAGAAATAATTTGTCACATAATAATAAATCTAAAGCTCTATCATCTTAAACATGTCTCAGATCGCTTGGTAGTTTCTTTCTCTGCTACTTGACTACCTGGATGTTTGCTCTCCACCCTGCTTTGTGGAGCCATGTCCCCACAACCTGTGAGACCTAAAGTAGCTCCACTAACTCAATTTTGTTTTTTAGACACCATTTTGAGCCAGGTGAAGGGCCTGGAAAAGTTCCCCGGAGCTCTAGACCACCATTTTGTGGCGGTCCAAGCTTGAGCTTGCAGTAAACGCCCTCTTGCTTGTGCATCAAGGTCGAGTCCTGGTGGTCTTTTGGGGGTCTCGCGATTTGGGTATAACAAACCTTTGAATCTCCTCTTCTCTCCTTCTTCAAAGAAGCAGCCCTTGGCCCTCCCTGCCAATGTGCTCCTCCTGGGGAGCACTCCTGCCTCCTCCTCTTTGGTGTGGTTCTCTTTTTCGTTGCTGGCATTTGGTGAATGAATGGGTGGAGAGGATGGTCACTGCTCATGAAAGACAATCTTACAACCCTCGCTCTTAATCCAGTGCAGTTCATGAAAGAGATCCGAGGGCAGGCTCATCATGAACAACTACCACGCAGCCTGGTGAACAGAAAGGATTTGAAATGGGAGAATTTGAAACTCCTAGATCATGTTCCTCCTCTCTCTAGAAATTTGTGTTATACCTTTGGGTAGTCTTCGAGAACCTCCTACTAAATAAAATTCAAGTAATTCTCACTGAGTTAAATCCTCAAGAGCTACAAGAGTTTTTGGGGTTTTTTTTTTGGTTTTTCGAGATAGGGTTTCTCTGTGTAGCCCTGGCTGTCCTGGAACTCACTCTGTAGACCAGGCTGGCCTCGAACTCAGAAATCCACCTGCCTCTGCCTCCCGAGTGCTGGGATTAAAGGCGAGCGCCTGGCTGCTACAAGAGTTTTGTAGAAAGCAAGTGCAGTCCTGAATGCATGTGACCTGTTTGACACAGGCACAGCCATGTCAAAGACCCCAATCCTCAGACCCATGGGCATGACAAAGCTTTCCTGGGTTCAGGCTCAGAGGGAAGGCAGAGCTTTCCTCTGGTCCAAGTGCACAAACTGACAGTGTGTGCAGAAAAAGTCCACTATAGCTATCTCTCCCATTGGCTGCCTCCTTGTTTCTGGCTTGAACACTGTTCCCTTACAGAGAGGGCTCCTACCAAGACGAATTAAACCTGCCTTCTTGTTCAGCTGGATGTAATAACCCCGCCTCCCTGTTTAGCTGTATTCAATAACCACACCTCCTTATTCAGTTATGCATAAGCCCCGCCTCCATGTCTACCCATATAATAGCACTGCCTCGTTTCTTCAGCAGTGTGCGATAATCCTGCCTCATGATCCAGCCCCAAATCCTTCACCATCTCCCTCCCCCACGCCAAGGAGTGAAAACACACAAAAACAAAAAGGAGAAGAACCGTCTTCAGAGATTAGCGGAAGCGTGTGGACACGGAGTCTGCGCTAGCCTGCGATCTGCCATCTTCGAAAGCTCTGTTCGTGCATTCATCTGTTCATCCCAGAACTTCTATGGAGAGTCCATTATGTGCCAGGCACCCAAGCACACAACGAACAAAACAATCATGGCTTTGCCCTAAAATACTGGGAATTCCCTACATGCGACTGAGAGGGGACTCCCATTTCCCTGGGTCCCCTGTGGCTTCTAGTTACCCAGGGGTGAGAGAAGGGACCCGTGTGAGAGATGAGGCGGTATAGCGGGTTGTGGGGAGACGTGGGGAAATACAGATGGGAAAGGAAGGACGACACACACGCTCTTTCCCATCTCCACCCCTCCTCCCTTGCTTTGGGTGGTGGGGTGTAAGTGATGGGGTGAGAAAGGGAAGCAGATCAGATGCTTCGAAGGGTCCTCGCTGCAGTTTCAGACGGCCTCATAGCCCCATGCCAGCCTAGGCCCTGGAGGCTCTGCCTCAAATATTAGTATGCAGATTCAGCGGGCCGTGGTGGTACACGCCTTTAATCCCAGCACTCGGGAGGCGGGCCCCGGAGACTCAGTTCCACCCGCTGTATGTTGTTTCATTTCTTTCCTCTTGTTCCTGATCTCCAGTTTTTACCCTTAGGTTGTTTAGGAGCTAGGAATCCTCATTCCTGCCCTCCCACTCCTTAATGAGATTCTGTTCCTCAGAGATATTACACATCCTTCTCTCTTCCCCAAGCCGTTACAGAGGGCATGAACAACGCAAAGTTACTCTTCGATCTCAATAAAAGCCACGTGATCTCTTTTCAAAGCGCCACTCTGCTTCAGAAAGTCGATATTCTTCTACTGGCAATTTCCTATAATGTCGTAAGTTTAACAAAATAAAACTAGAAGAACAACCAAGTTGCCACAAGAGCAACTAAGGCGTTCACCTTCCTTTCCTTCCCTCTGATGATGCTGAGACAGCTCCAGTATCTTACAACATTGTTAGCTAAGTGACAAAGCCAGAAAAGCTGTGAAATGTTCTTAAACAGGTAATGGCAAGAGAGAGAGAGAGAGAGAGAGAGAGAGAGAGAGAGAGAGAGAGAGAAATTAGTGATTAAATGACAGACACTCTGCTTGAGAGAGTGAGCATCAAAACAGGTACCAGCAGGTTTGAGCTTGGTGGTGCACACCCATACAGCATTAGGGAGGCTGAGGCAGGAGGATGGAGAGTTCTAGAACCACCTGGGCTGCATAATTAGATGCTGTCTCACAAAAACAAAACAAAACAAAAAGCCAAGAGGCCAGGCATGGTGGTGCACGCCTTTAATTCCAGCACTAAGGAGGCAAAGGCCGGTGAACCTCTGTGTGCTTGAGGCTAGCCTGGTCTACATAATGTGTTCTGGTTCCCTGTCTAAAACAAAGTAGACAATGACAAAATGACTGAGTTCCCTGAAGGACTTGCGGGGCTGTTACACAGAGAAACTATGTCTCAAAAACCAAAGCCAACATCAAACAAAAAGTGCAGGGGAGGTTGTGTTCTTGTCTCACATGTGTAAGATATTAGGTTCGATTAGCAACCCAACAAAAGGAAAAACAAGACCGAAAAAAATTTCAAAAAAGACAAAACCTTAAGTGTTCCTGAGCAGCACAATTCACAGCCGTCTAAGCAGGTGGCTCCTTTCTGCTTCACTGTCCTAGATGGGAGGAAGGAGTGGGTGTCCTAGCAAAAGAGGCTCAGTGCTTGCAAAGGTACCTCTGAGGTAGAGCTGCCAGAAAAGCCATTCTCCCCTCCTCATCAGCCTACTTCGATGTGCCCTGGTCCACTCCCTGTGCATACCTCAGCAGTGGCACCATGGGAAAGTCAGTCACCGGTGATTTCCATGTTACCAACTCCAAGGGAAGCTTTGGTGTTTAGGGTGCAAGGTTAGACACACGGGGTCACTCTTCTTTCAACAGGACTATGTCCTCAGCACTGTCATAGTCAGTGTCAAAGGCTAACTTGACATAAACCTACGGTCACCTGGGAAACCTCAGCCGATCAGACTGGCCCATAGCCATGGCTAGGAGGCATTTTCCTGTACCATGATAGTTGGTACAGGAAGGCTCAACATACTGTGGGTGGGACCATCTCTATGCAGGCAGTCATGGACTGTGTAAGAAAGGCAGCTAAGAGCCCAGTAGTGATGATGCATGCCTTTAATCTTAGCACTGGGAGGCAGGGAAAGGTTGATCTCTGTGAGTTTGAGGCCAGCCTGGGCTACACAGAGAAACCCTATCTTGAAAGGAAGAAAAAAAGACATACAGACAGCCAGATACAGACAGACAGACAGAAAGGAAAGAAGGAAGGAAGGAAGGGGAGGGGAAGGAAAAGAGAGAGCTGAGAGATGACTCAGCAGTTAAGAGCACCGACTGCTCTTCCGGAGGTCCTGAGTTCAATTCCCAGCACCCACATGGTGGCTCACAACCATCTGTAATGGGATCCGATGCCCTCTTCTGGTGTGTCTGAAGAGAGCGACAGTGTACTCACATACATAAAATACATAAATAAATCTTAAAAAAAGAAAAGAAAAAGAAAAAAGAAAGAAAGAAAAAGAAGAGGAAAAAGAAATAGAAAGGTAGCTGAGCAAGCCAGGGGGAGCAAGCTAGTAAGCAGCATTCATCCGTGGTCTCTGCTTCAGTTCCTACCTCCAGAGTCCTGCTTTGGCTTTCTGAAATGATGGGCTGTAACCTGTGAGCCAATTAAACCCTCTCCTCCCTGGATGCTTTTATCACAGCAATGCCTGACTTGGCATCTAAGGCAAGGTTCTCATCCTACTTCTTGACCTCTCAGGGCTTGGTCCTTGTCTCTCTTTGTAGCATGAGCTTCTGTTTTCTCTTTACGTCATCCGCTCACCAACAGTCCCCGTTAGATGTGTTATCCATGTCTCAAAGGATGGCACGAAGAGTCCTTGAGGTCCCTTCCTCAGGATCATCCCCTTTCTTTGTCTCAACAAGTAGTACCAGCACCCAGCTGGGTACCACTTCCCTGGGTCCCCTCGTTGCTAGGTACCACTGCTCACTCCTGTGTTCATAGACATCAATGCTGCTCACTCCTGTGTGCGTAGACATCGCCACTGTGTCTCATACAGTTGATGGCAGCATCCTCCTAGTTGCTCTCTGTTCTCTCTCTTGCCTCTTGCCATTAGTGGTCCACGAAGATTCTTTGAGAAGCAGGATGATGTCATTTTCCTGCTTAAAAATCCTTCCCTGATGTCCCTCCACCTTAAAGAGAAACACCAACAATGTCCTGTCTGTTCTGCCCTCTGTTCCCTTCACGGATGCATCCCATGACCATCCCATGACAAGGGCCACCCAGAAATTTCTGGAATTTTCAGAGATCATCCTTGCCCCAAGGCTTTTTTATTCACCTGCTCCTCTGAGAAGAACACATTTTATTTTCTGGAGTATTGTCATTTTTCTTTCTGTGAATGGCTCTGGTCCACAGACAACCATGGCTGAATTCTTCTCTATTCTAACGATCATTTCTCCTCAGTGTAAAGGACCATCGGTATGTATTACACTTCATGTTATCCCAAGGGCAGGGGGGAGATCATGCTATCTTCTCCGTACATGCTCATTGGTTGGCAGTAGACTTGGTAAATATGTACAAAAGGAATGGTTTTGAAATGAGGACATTAAGAACAACCCCCACTGATGGTAAATAATAGCATGTCATTCAGGGTGTGTGTGTGTGTGTGCGCGTGCGTGTGTGTGTGTGTGTGTGTAGCTTTCTTAAACATTTAAAGAAGCTGTTCTTATATCAAGGACACACTCAGAGAATTCTATTTCACTTTTAATTTCAAAAAATAAAAAAATAAAAAGCTGCGTTTAGTGGCGCACTCATTTAATCCCAGCCCTTCGGAAGCAGAGACAGGCAGATTTCTGAGTTCGAGGCCAGCCTGTTTTACAGAGTGAGTTCCAGGACAGCCAGGGCTATACAGAGAAACCCTGTCTTGAAAAAAACCAAAAGAGAGAGAGAGAGAGAGAGAGAGAGAGAGAGAGAGAGATCTTTCCCTGTGTGTGTGTCTGTGTGCTGTGCGCACATTGCCAGCAGTATGCATGCGGAGGTCAGAGGGCACCTTTGGGATTGCTCCTTGCTGCTACCTACGCCAGGCTAGCTGCTAGGGAAGATTCCAGCCATTCTCCTGGCTCCACCTTCGCTCTAGGAATGCTGGGATTCCAGACACTTGCTACTCTGCCTGGCTCCTGTGGGTTCTGGAATCAAAACCCAGGTCCTCCCATTCCGTGTTTCAGGGCGGGAACTAAGGATTCTGCTGAGCTATGCTCCCAGCACAGCCTACCTTTTAGAAGATCTAAGAGGAGGAAAATGTCTACAGGGTGGCAATCGAAAAAAAAGTTCCTAGCAGAATAATAAGCGGAGTATTGTTGAAGTGGAAGGCGGAAGCTGCCTTGGAATTTCATCTATAACTGAGCAAGCAAAAGAGGTAAAGATAGGTGCCGTCACAGCGCC
Source organism: Rhynchomys soricoides (assembly GCA_019843965.1). Classification (NCBI taxonomy): domain Eukaryota; kingdom Metazoa; phylum Chordata; class Mammalia; order Rodentia; family Muridae; genus Rhynchomys; species Rhynchomys soricoides. Next base: position 1,912,097 of record JADRCH010000137.1, read on the forward strand.
GCTTTCCGGTGGCTGAGTCGAGCTCAGGTTGTTGTGGGCGGGGTGGGGGGGGGGCGCCATGGGGGCGACTGGCGACACCAGCAGCCGAGCAGCCGCAGGGCACGGCGGGGCGGAGCGAGGAGACCTGGAGCTGGCATGGCGGACCAGCCGGTTCTCACGAGCCCCTGGAACATGATGATAAAACATCAGCAGGTGCAGCGAAGGGGCCGCCAATCCCAGATGACCACAAGTTTCACAGATCCAGCCGTGTCTATGGATCTCCTCCGTGCTGTCCAGCAGCCCAGCATCAATGAGGAGATCCAGAGTGTCTTCAACAAGTACATGATGTTCTTCCAGAAGGCAGCACTGAATGTGCGAGACAATGTTGGGGAAGAAGTGGACGCAGAGCAGTTGATTCAGGAGGCCTGAACAGGCAAAGCTACTCTTTTCAGATGGAGAAAAAGTGATACCCAGATTGGCCCATGAGCTTCCAGGGATCTTCCTGCGTGGCCAGCAGGCAGAAGAGTAGTCCTACCGAGGAAGCCCCATTCCCAAAAAGAGGAAAGGTCGGCCTCCTGGACATGTCCTGTCAAATGACTGCGCAGCTGCTGGCATGGTACGGAAACCAAAATCCTGTGAACCAATTCGCCAAGAAGGCCCCAAGGAATGCTTGTGTGAACATGACAATGGCCAAGGCTCTGGGCCTCTGTGAGGCAAAGAGGTTGGAAGTGATACAGGATATGCTCACACCATTCCAGAGCCATCTTTCCTGTCTCTGCCTTCAGCCACTTTGGCCTCCAGACAGTATTCCAAGGAAGAACTGGAATTAGAAGCAAAATAAAGAGCTGAACTTGGTCGAGGCCAGCCTGGTCTACAGAGTGAGTTCCAGGATAGCCAGGGCTACACAGAGAAACCCTGTCTCGAAAAAAAAAAAAAAAAAGAGCTGAACTTGGGCTAGCCTGGCATAAGGAAGGTGCTAGGTGTGATCCCTAGCACACACAAAAAAGGTAAAGATAAAGTGCACATTCCTTTACAACACACACATGCACACACACACACACATAGGAGTGCACACATGCATAAAATTTCGATTGCCATCAATAGCAGCTCTAGAGCAGTCCTGGCTCCCTCAACCAAAACCCTAGGGACCTTTGTAAAGAGAATCTTCAGAGTAAAGGCAGGAGATGGAATTCTTTGAAGATAAGCTCAGAGATGTCTGGAGTGAGCTAGTTCCTAACAATTTCTCTACAAGTCCAGGTCCTCTGCAAGAGTAGTCTGTGCTCTCAACTGCTGAGCCAACTCTTAAGCTCCCAAACACTTCATGCTTAATGTGTTTGTCTTTAACATTTTGATATTTGAATAATAAAATATGACTATTGGTATTTGTTCTGTATTTGTAATTCCTGGGGTCGGCTGATGTTCTCGCTGATTTTTTTTCTAACTTCTTTATGTATAGAATATTAGTGTCATAAGCCAGGCAGAGGTGGCACATGCCTTTAATCCCAACACTCGGGAGGCAGAGGCAGGTAGATTTCTGAGTTCGAGGCCAGCCTGGTCTACAGAGTGAGTTCCAGGATAGCCAGGGCTACACAGAGAAACCCTGTCTCCAAAAAACAAAAAGCAAAAACAAAGAAGAAGAAGAAGAAGAAGAAGAAGAAGAAGAAGAAGAAGAAGAAGAAGAAGAAGAAGATTAGTGTCAGTGTACACAGTTCATTGTATGTAAGCTGAAGTTGACAATGTGGCAATCTTGTTGTTTTGTCCTGGTAACCGGATGGCCACCTGAGCCTGGCCATTCTGATCCAGGAGCATCCTGTCTGTTATATGATGCTTCTTCATGCTGATTCAAGTAGGGTAATCAAGGTGTCCACACCCCATCTCCCCCAACCTTCCAGGGGGTGTGTATGAGTGTGTGGGGCCAGGATCAAACCAAAGCTTCACACATAGTAGGCAAGCATTCCACACTGAATTACGTCCCAACTCCTTTTACCTGCCTCTCCTCCTGACTGGGTTAGGGACGCTGATTCAAGCTGAGGTCAGTAGGGAGAGGAGAGGACCCGTCCATCGCAGGACACATGGCCACCTCTACAGCAACTCTACACAGTGAGCCGTACGGGCCCTCAGCTAAGAATGGTCCGCTGATTTCTCTAAGAGCTGAGTTTCATGAACATCACGGGGCTGTGACTGAAGCCCTTGCACTTTGTCTTCCTCTCTTCTGACAGGAACCAACAGGAACTGGACTTTCACATTTACCAGCTCTGAACTTTCTGAACCACTCTGAAGTGGTTAGAGTGGTTTAGGGCTGTACCAGGACTGGGATGGGATTTAGAAGCTCAACTCAGTGCTGCACCAACTATACAGTGCTTCCTAACTCTTAGTGGGGCATCATTCCAGGGGCCCTCCCTTCTTGCTTGCTCCTGGCAGAACACAAGTACAGAAGGGTTTCCCTTCCTCACTCCTGCCCTCCAGGAAGAGAAGAGGACCGCAGTGGACACACCTGTAGAGACTTGCCCTACATTCTTATTCAGGTAAACACAATGATGTCCGATGGCAGATGCCCCATTTGTGAATGAGCTAGAGCTCCTGTTACCACTATCAAAGCTACTATTGTCGCCACCTCTGCTGAGGGCCAGTAGTCAGGGAGTCTTAGTGAGCTGTCGTCATCAGTGCTAGCTTCATGGTGGATTCTACACCTACAAAGAAGCCAGTGGACTTCGGAGGAGGGACAGACAGCAGTGTGGCTGTAAAAGCCTCCGTGGCTTTTTGTGCTCAGAACTACCAAACTCAAGATTTTTTGTTTGTTTGATTAGTTGGTTGGTTTTTCAAGACAGGGTTTTTCTGTGTAGCCCTGGCTGTTCTGGAACTCAATCTGTAGAGCAGGCTGGCCTCGAACTCATAGAGATCTACTTGCCTCTGTTTCCCAGGTGCTGGGATTAAAGGCATGTGCCACTACTTCCTGGCAACCGTAGGTTTTTCAAGACTATCATAAATATTTGAAAGAATTATCGTGACATTTTTAAAGTTGTACATTCAGCTTTCGGTAAGGTATTTTGGATGCCCTTTTCCTAAAATTGAGTTTTAAATGCAACTCCAGATTTGTTCCATTGGGCACATGTCCTATCATCGGCTTATTGGGTTCGCTTCTGTTTAGGGATTCAAATAAAAGCTACCTGCAGCTAAGATGGATGACTAAAATATACAGGTAACAACCAGCTCAACATATGTGGAGATGTTTAAAGCAAATATCCTTTGGACACAGATCACAATGGTTGTACGCTCCCAAAATGCTATAAAACAGCCAAAATCTCTCAAAGGCCATGGAAATTGGAGGAGCTGCCACAACCAATACACCTTTCAAAGCCTACAATAAGTTATGTCAGCCTTGGTTTTTAACTCAAAACAATCCAAACCTACTCCATATTACAATAAATGTTAATGATGACCAGGTCTTGTACCTTTCATAAATTATAGCCAAAGACCCAAGAAACAGAGACTAGCAAACCTTGTCCCCAGCATCTTAGAGAGTTGAGCACTAACTCAGGGTGCAAGTCCTGCATGTTTAAAAGAACACTGCTGTGTTAGAGGCTGTATGTATGTATTTTCGATGTGTCTGCATGGTCCTCGTGTGTGCGTGTGCGTGTGTGTTTGTATGGTCATTGGTCACTATTGCGTGTCTTCCTCAATCTCTCTCCACCTTAGTGTTCGAAATAGGGTCTCTCACTGAACCTGAAGCTCATGGATTTGGCAACTGGTTCCTTAAGAAGTGTCTTAATTAGGGCCTATTGCTGCAACCCAAAGCAACTTGAAGAGAAAAGGGGTTTATTTTGCTTAAACTTCCACTTAGCAGTCCATTGCTGAGAAAAATCAGAACAGGAACTCACCCAGGACAGGAACTGGAGGTGGGAACTGATGCAGAGGCCATGGAGGGGTGCTGCTTACTGGCTTGCTCCTCATGGCTTGCTCAGCCTGCTTTCTTACACAATCCAGGACCACCAGCCCAAGGGGTGGCTCCACCCACAATGGGCGGGACCCTCCCCCATCAGTCACTAATTAAGAAAATGCGTTACAGGTTTATCTGCTTACAGTGGGCTCTTCTGGAGGCATTTTCTCAATTGAGGCTCCCTCCTCCCTGATGACTGTAGCTTGAGTCAAGTTGACATACAACTAGCCAGCACAGGGTGCCCCAGGGATTCTCCGTTCTCTGCCTCCCAAGCGCTGGCGTTACTGGAGTGTGTGGCTACACCCAGCTTTTACATGGGTGCTAAAGACCGAACTCAGGTACTCATGCTTGCATGGCAAGTAAAGTATCAATTGATCTATCTTGCCGGGCAGTGGTGGTACACACCTTTAATCCCAGCACTTGGGAGGCAGAGGCAGGCGGATTTGTGAGTTCCAGGCCAGCCTGGTCTACAGAGTGAGTTCCAGGACAGCCAGGGCTATACAGAGAAACCCTGTCTTGGAAAAAAAAACAAGAACAAAACAAAACAACAACAACAATTGATCTCTCTCCCCAACCATTATATAATATAATCATATATTGATCAATTATCTATACATAAATCCAATACATATATATCTGCCTGCCATTCCCTTCCATTTTCCTGTAAATGTCATGATTTTATTCCTCTTTACAGACAAATAACCTCCAGTCGTTTGTTTGTTTGATCCATTCCTCAGTTGATGGGCATTAGGCTGGTTTCATTTCTCAGCTATTGTGACTAGGGCAGCAAGGGTCTCTGTAGTGTGTTGGCATGATTCCCCCTTTCTCTCTGACCACATAATTTTACACCTCAGGTACCTGAGGGTTTTTTTTTTTTTAAGATTTATTTATTTATTATATGTAAGTACACTGTAGCTGTCTTCAGACACTTTTTCTTCTTGCTCTGACCCCACTTCAGACACCCCAGAAGAGGGCATCAGATCTCATTATGGATAGTTGTGAGCCACCATGTGGTTGCTGGGATTTGAACTCAGGACCTTCGGAAGAGCAGTCAGTGCTCTTAACCGCTGAGCCATCTCTCCAGCCCGGCACCTGAGTTTTAATACAGTCTTCATTAAGTCTTCCTTAGACACAATGTAAAGGTTGTGATTATTTTCGCAGCCTTGAAATGCCATTTCCCTGATAGTCACTCCTTGTGTTCCTGTAAAACCTTGTCCCCTCACTCACATGTATGCTGTCCTGCTCACTGTACACGCAGGCACAGGCCACTCTGCCAGAGTAGCATAAGGACTGCTCACCTGCTCCTCCTGCTGTCTCTCAGCATTTGCAAATGCCTGATACAGACTAGGTGTGTTGGCTGGAGTGAAAAATGTCCCCCACAGGCTCAGTTCCCCGGTTGGTGGAGATTTGAGGGGTGGGGAGGGGTGAATGGAACCTTCGGGAGGTGTGGTCTTGAAGTGCGTCACTATAAGGGGGTGGGCTTTGAGAATTCTTAGCCCCGCCTCTCTTCCAGTTCACTCTGCTTCCTGAGCTTACTTGTGGTGGAAGTGTGATCTCTTGGCTTCCTGCTCCTGCCATGCTTCTGCCATAATGGACTTTTAGTTCTCTGGAACTTAAGCCAAAAAGAGACGCTTTTCTCTCTAAGTTCCTTGTGGTCAGAGTATTTTATTACAGTAACAGAAACTGATACAGTGGGTGTTAAGAACTGAAGTGTGTCCTAGGCTCTAGGCTGACGATAGGTTGATATCTTAACCCCCAGTACCTCCAACAGGCCCTCTCTTGAAAACTGGGACACTGCAGGTGTAATTAGTCACAATGACGTCACAGTCAATCCCAACCCAATATGACTGATGTCATAAAAAGAGATTTGGAGCCGGGCAGTGGTGGCGCACGCCTTTAATCCCAGCACTTGGGAGGCAGAGGCAGGCGGATTTCTGAGTTCGAGGCCAGCCTGGTCTATAGCGTGAGTTCCAGGACTACAGCCAGGGCTACAGAGAAACCCTGTCTCGATGAGAGAGAGAGAGAGAGAGAGAGAGAGAGAGAGAGAGAGAGAGAGAGAGAGAGAGATATTTGGATGCAGACAGGGAGATGCAGTACGAACATGAAGGCATCTGTGGGAGACGTCCAGCTCGGGGTTGGAGGGAAGGCCAGAGTAGAGCCTCCTTAGCAGCTCTCAGAAGAAACGTGCTCTGCAGACTTCGTGCCTCCAGCATCCAAAGGCAGCAGACCTGTGTTGAAGGTGCCCACGCGGAAGCTCTTTACAGGGAGCCCTAGCAAATCCACACCTGTGTGCTGAGGAGACCAAGCACGAACTCAGCAGAGACAGCAGGGGTGGCGGCCCAAAGTTTCTCTTCCAGGGAAGTAGCTCTTGAATTTGATTCTCTGAGCTCCTCACTGCTCTTTCACTGTCACTTGCGGACACGAATGTGTCACCACAGGTGACCGGATAACGCTTTCTTCTCGCAGTGTGCAGAATGTTCTTCTACTCTACTCAAGATGCTCGTATATTTTACGAGGTGCAGTCAAGGTTGCCGTTTGCTTAAACGAATGCATCCCAGTAAAAAGTGGGGAGCGCACCAGCTCCGGGATACAGCTAAATACAAGGAGTCAAGCCCTGCATGGCAGAGTAAATTAACTAAATGAAAAACAATTTGTTTTTAAACTTTATGCGTATAAGCATTTGCCCGTGTTTATGTTGTGTTACATGTATGTGCACCCTCAGAGATGAGAGGGGGGCATCAGATGTTCTTCTCTCCCCTCTTCTCCCCCCCCCCCTTCCTCCCTCTTCCTTTGTACTTCTGTTATTGGCTGACGCACAGCCAATGTTGGGACCATGCCATTGAGTCTGTGAAATGGTTTAAACTAAGTAAACCGTTTTTCTTTATAAAGCCAACCTTGCCTGGGCTACTTAGTCACAATAACAACACAAAAATGAAAACGCGATACGCCATGAAAAAATAAGTTCCTGAGAAACTTGCTACCAAAAAAAAGAAAGAAAGAAAGAAAACCCTTGTAAAATTATGGGCTCAACATAATTATGCCCAATTTTCTCACATTTGGGAACTAATCTCTCTTCTTTAGAGTGGGGGCCAAGATGATGTGGCCCAGTTGTGAGAGGCATCCTGAGAGGCCATTGGTGAACTTTCCCTAGAACTTGGAAGGACCAGGAAACCTCTACCTTTGTGTCTTATGAAGAAAGGGGCGGGGCCTGACTTCACACAATAACCGAATTGTTCTGCCAAGTCAATCATCCTCCAGGCCTCATGAGCCTCGGTCCCTCGGTGCTGATGTGCAGGGCCTCTAATGAACCCATCGTGGCCCATACTCTGTCCCCTGAGCCTGGTCAGCCACCGCCCTTGGACCTTACCCTGAACTCTTTCTCTGCTCTGTCACCAATCGGCCTTAACTGTAGCCAGAAGGGCTTAGTAGACAAACCAGTAATTGAGCATATGTAAGCTGTTTATTCCATCCATAAAGCACAGGATGGCTCTGAAGAGGAGGAGCCGCGTGACAGGAAGGGTAACAGCCCCCGTCCGTCCGTCATTCAGCGTAAGGCTCAGCTGGCCGTGGGGACTTGGTTCCAGCAACTGAATAAAGCCATTTCACCTGTGTGCAGTCGACCTTGTGGAGAAAGGATCCGGACATAAAGACATCGCTGAATTTGAAATAACATGCGCTCAACGGAGGCTCTGGATGAGGGGCGGGGCTTGGAGTCTTGGAATCTGTTAACGTAGGTACTGGTATCACAAACTGATCAGCAGAAGGGCAGAGATAAGCGCCAGCTCCTGACTCTGTGCAGTGTCTCCGGTGCATACGAGATGACCACAGATCCACAGGGAGGCTCTGGGGTGGGGAAGGAGATAGAACTAATTCTGAATCAGAAGGACATGGAGCAGGTGGACACTGGACGAGGGAAAGCCAGAGTCTAACTGGGGCAGGAATGGTGCGGGCATTTCTGAAGCTGGGAGGAGCCTAGACTGAGAGGCCATGGTGGGAAGTGAGAGTTCAGGTCGGATAGCAGGCCTGTCAGAGTTGATGGTTTGTCTCAGCGTGTCTGTGGCGATTGGCACCAGGGTCCCTACACCAAATCCACAGATGCTTAAGAATGGAATGGCTGCATTGAGCTTCCATTCTCATGTGTGCTTTAAACTACCTCTGGGTTTCGGTAATACAGGGCAAATGCTGTGCAAATAGATGCCAGTCTATATAGTGTTTAATGAAAAGTAAGTGCCATGTAAAACAAGAGATGTTTTTCTTTTTTGTACCTGCTCCCAGAAACACATCTTTTAGACTAATTATTAATAAATGCCTACTCCATAGCCTTGGCTCATTCCCTGACTAACTTGTAACTTATTTAACCCATTCAAACTATTCTATCTTCCACTATTCATTATTCAAATTACCACTCCTTCAGACCTGACCTGCTTCTCCCTCAGGGTCGCCCCCAGAGTCTCTTTTTATTCTCTCCCTATTTCCCAGAATCCTCTCTTCCTGCCAATGTCCCACCTCCTATTTCCTGCCTCAGCTCATTGGCCATCAGCTTTTTTATTGACAGGTGATGCTTATAAGAGATTCCACAGCATCACACTGAGGGTCTAACTCAGGGGTAGACTACTTACCTAGCATGCAGAGGGACTTTAAACCCTTCACTGCAAGGAAATGAATCAAAACAAAAACTATAGTTTCTGTACAGACCACAATGTCTCCTTTTCAGTCTGAGGTACTGAACCCACAGAGAGAGAAGGCTAACACCAAAACCAGGTGACCAAGCCAGCTCAATCAGTCAACGGCTTCTCCAGGGAGGGATCGAGGATTGGAAAGAAAAAGACAATTAGACAACACTATAACATGACCCCAGCCAGTTCTGCAGCTGAAGTGGGTTTATTTCGCTCCATTTATTTTATACCATTCAAAGCACATGCAAAGAATGAGGTCAGTTCTAGGTCAAGGAACAAGCAAGGCAAAAACAAAATACCGTGGTATTCAGGGACTTATCAAGATGATCAAGATCTTGAACCTACTTCCTTGTCCTAGCCCAAAGTCAAATTCCTGCCAAATTTCTAGAATCGGCCCCAAGAGCTCTCCACAACCAGGTCCACTCTATCAAGCTTAACCAGAAAGATGTTTACAGTGTGCATTAGTTAGTGAGCAAAGGTTAGACCAGCGCTGATCTTTCAAGAGACTCCCGGCACCACGCTAGAAAACTGGGTCCCTATCTTGGCCAAAGCTCTATGACATTCAGCAGGTGCCACATGGAGAAGTCGCATGCAAACGTGAAAGAAACCACCAACCTGGCTGAGCAGCACAATGGAGGCTTCACACTTGGTTTTGCTTTCCGCACAATTAGCTGTGGATGGAAATCATACCTGGGGCCATCTGTCAGGGGAGCCCTCCATGCACAAGTCAGGAGAACCAGAGCATCCAGCCTTCACAGGTATGGTTATGAGGAGCCACCCTCCAGAACCCACTCTGTAAAGAGGAAACTGCTTCTAATTTCTCGGCTAGAGGAGGGGCATTTCAGAAAGTGACTTTGAAAAATATTCCTTTGGACATGTCATGTATGCTACATCTGTCACAAGAGGTCCTACAAGAGTATATGAGACTAGCGCAGGCTGGAAGCAGAGTCCACAGGCAGATAGGATAGTAATGAACTGTGAACTCAGAATTCAGCAGTACTGATAAGATGGCCGAAGTCCACAGGTAGAAACTGGTTCTCCTGTCTCAGATTCCTACGACCTCTTCCACAACTTCACCCAGGCTGGGTGCCACCTAAACTGTCAGCATTGAGAAAGCTAAGTGCCAGGTAATCAGAGACTGGCAATAGCCAGATAAGGCACTGTGGAAATTAGTAAAGGAGTCAAAGTGGAAGAGCCCATCCTAGGAGCTAGCCAGACTTCTGCCAACATGCCACAGGGGGACTTGTACATCCATGTTTGTAGTTAAGAGACAGAACTGGCCTGCACGCCCAGATGAATTGGTAAAGAAAATGTAGTGTGTGTGTGTGTGTGTGTGTGTGTGTATTCAATAGAATTTTATTCAGCCATCTTGAACAGTAAAATTACTGGAAAATTGATGTCTCCGGAAGTCATTGCATTGAGCAAAATAGGCCAAACTCAGCAAGACAAATGTCGTGTGTTTTCTCTTATAGGCAAACTCTAGAAGTCAAAACCAAAAAGAGACATTGAGGTGTCCCATATGTCTATGGACTTGATCCTAAAGGGCAGACGCACAGAGACACACGTAGAGAAAAGCTGGGATCAGGTGAGCTTGATTCCTCTGCTGGAGCAGCACCCATTACACAACAGTCCAGAACCTGAGCACGTTTATTACGTACAGTGCAGGGGGAGGAGCTAGCTAGTTCGGGAGGTGTCTGTAGGCCCGCTCTGTCGGGTTGCCGCGATCTGGGAACAGATCATTACAGTTGTTCATTTTTTGTTTTTGTTTTGCATACACTCTTAATGTCCACCCCAGAGAAAGTTTTGCTAATTTCCATAGATCTGAGGCATTGGTCCTGGTCAACCATACCCATCCCTCAGGGCTTATCCGCTCCTTACAGTCACTCAAGCCTTTCTTGGTTCCCCATGGGACATAAAAGTAAAAGGGAGATTTTCAGGAACGCGAGGGGGGGGGAGAGGGAAGGGTGCCTAATGTGATCAAAGGACATTATCTGTATGCGCTTTGAATAAAACATCTCACAATGAAACCTACTGTTTTGTATAATTAATATATTGCCATCAAAATCATTAAAGGGATTAAATAACAGTGTGGAACCGTGAGCATCAGCAGGCTTTTCTCCTTCATCCTGACTAGCAAAACGAGAGATAAGTAAAAAGACTTCTCAAAGAAGACTTCCCAGGAGTCACGGGGTGATCTGAGCTGGCAGAGGTGTAGAGGATCCAGAGATGCTAGAATGGGAAGCTTGAAGGGGCATCCAACCAGAAACGAGTGTAGAGGATCAGCCTGAAAACAAGCCCATGTGGGGACATTAACTACATTCCTCCAGCAAGACCTTGGGGTCCTGGATCACACCAGCAGAGGTTGCAGGGTACATCTCTGGCCCTCGAGCTTCCACATACCCCACCCACCCACCCCCCACCCCCTGCTGCTGCCCACTCCATTTCTTCAAACTCTAGACCACTGCAAAGAGCAAGCATGTGAAGTTGAAAAAAACAAAACAAAACAAAAAAAAAAAACACATCAAAGCCCTAGAGATCAGCAGAGAATCAAAGTGCTGACAAAAGAAAGCAGTGCAGAAATGAGAGGAAGTGCAAATGAAGACAGTGGAACAGTTCACACGCAGACAGACCAGTCAGGCATGCAGGCATGGGACCGGAAAGCCTGAGAAGAAAGGGGAGGTGCACTGACAGACTGGGCTGGCGAGGGGGTCACGCGACATTCACAAGGATGAGTACAAGACAGGCCTAGAGAACTCTGCTTTTATGTCTCTAGGACCTCTGAGATGGGGTCGGAGTGTGGGGTTTGCTTTAGCCCAGGAATCCAATGTTTAACTGGACAACAGAAGAGAGGAGGAGGAAGGTGTGGTGTGTGTGTGTGTGTGTGTGTGTGTGTACAAATCTTCCAGATAGAATCCAATCCACAGACTAAAGGTATACCTCGTGTTCTTGGGAATTTTGGCGCTCAAGTTTCTATGCCAAGACAAACTAGGAAATGTCCAGGCATCTTGGAAAAAAAAAATCAGTTGTAACAGAAACAACTTAGACCGGCCTGTGTTCTTTACAATAACCAAAGCCTATAGCCCAGTGTGATGGTGTACACTTTAATCCCAGCACTCAGTTGGCAGAGGCAGGTGGATTTCTGAGTTCGAGGCCAGCCTGGTCTACAGAGTGAGTGGACGACCAAGGCTACACAGAGAAATCCTGTCTTAAAAAACCCAAAATTGAACCATCAAAGCCCCAAAACAACAAAGCAATGTCTACAAATCACTGAAGGGAAGGGTTACTGAGGTCATTACTCCTGTCACAAGCTGCTCATGTGTAAAGACATCAGGTTTCTGCAGACATCTTGGAAGAGCATGTTAAAGCAACCTTACCAACGAATAGAGGAATCATCATTTTAAACAGACCAATAGCCATGCATGGTGGTTCATATTTCTAATCTTAATACTCAGAAGGCTGAAGCAGGAGGATAACTAGTAGTTCTAGGCCTCAGTATACCACCACCATCAATAAAACTATGAAAATGAACAAAAGACCTCAGTGTAAAAAATTATTACTATCTTGTATATATGAATCAATGCTGGAAATCGATATGCAGCAGTTATTCTTTAACCAGTTTCCCCCAAAATAAACACACAGAGACCTTTTAATATTTCAAAGCTTAGGTCTTACCATGGCAGACTTTCTTTCGGTTTGTTTGTTTGTTTGTTTTCCAGACAGGGTTTCTATGGGTAGCTCTGGCTGTCCTGGAACTCACTCTGTAGACTAGGCTGGCCTCGAACTCAGAAATCCACCTGCCTCTGCCTCCCGAGTGCTGGGATTAAAGGCGTGCGCCACCACTGCCCGGCCCCAGGGCAGACATTCAACTAGCTCATGTAAGTTAACCAGAACACTTAGGTCCACCCTGCCATGCGGCTGGATATACTTTCCAGGCTCCTAATCACAATTGCCATCTCCTCTCCTCTCTTCTACAGAAAGGCCTTCCTCTTTTCTTTCTTCTTCCCAGAGTTCCTTTCTCCCTCCCAGGAAGTCCCACCTATCTCTTTTTACTGCCCAAGCACAGGCTTTCACCTTTTCTTGCCAAATTAACTTGGGGAGCAAGGTTTGCACAACAAAAGCTGGTGTAGGTGAGAATTCACTCTTGGGGCAGCTAGATCTTGGGATACAGAATTTAGAATTACAGTACTTAGCAACAGACCAAACCCAACACCACAGGATGCAGGAAGTCCCGATTACAAGTGAAGACAGAAGCCATTTAAACGTGGACTTGTGGGCTTGTTAGAAATGCAAAACAGTATAACCAAGTGATTGACAACTTTTACAGGAGGCCAGGTGGAAGGGATAGCAGCCTCTCCCTCAGGAGGGAATGTATCTGTGTTGTCAGAAATTGACAACTGTCCTAGTTTGTTTTCTGTTGCCCTTAGCATTCTGTTTAAGCTCCGCCCCACAGTTACCTGGCAACAGTCAGGTAGGCCTGACCCACTATAAAAGGGGCTGCTTGCCCCTTCCTCCCCCTCTTGATCTCTTGCTCCCCCCTCCCCATTCCCTTCCTCCCTCTCTCCACGTGGTCATGGCTGGCCTCTACTTCTCTACTCTCTCCCTCTCTCTGCCTTTCTCTGCCTCTACTACCCCCTTAACTCCCCTCCCCATGCCCTGAATAAACTCTATTCTATACTATACCGTCGTGTGGCTGGTCCCTCAGGGGGAAGGGATGCCTTGGCATGGGCCCGCTGAGGCGCACCCTTCCCCACACCTCACCACACCCCCCTAGAACATATTTTTATATATCTTTATCTTTTTATAAGCACATCAGTTGCTACAATAAAACTCCGACCAAAAACAACCCAGGGAGAAACAGGTCTGTTTTAGCATAGAGGTTACAGTCCATCGTGGAGGAAGAATCTGGAACAGGCCACTGAGGGTCGCTGCTTACAGGCTTGCTCTCGATGGCTTGCTCAACCTGATTTTTTGTCCAACCAGGCCCACCTGCCCAGGCGTGGCACCGCCCACAGTGGGCTGGGCCATCTCACATCAATCACCCATCAAGAAAGTGCCCCACGGACTTGCCCACAGCCGGTCGGTGGGGGCAATTCCTCAATTGCAGTTTCCTTTCCCGAATGGCCCTAGTTTGTGTCAAGTTGACAAAATGAAGCAGCACTGAGTCACAAAACCAGATAATAACCACCAGTCTCTCCTCTTCCTCCTCCCCTCTATCTCTTTCATTACAAAATTATCTTTCCAAATTCCTAGAAAGGTCATAGAAGTCTCTAATGACCGAGAAGCTGCTCCAACGGCTCACGTTCTTTCTTTCTTCCTTTTTTGGTTCTTAAAACTGTTTTGGTTTTTTTTCCATGTGGCGTGTAGCTCTGGCAGTCCTCGAACTCACAGAGATCCACCCACCTCTGCCTCCCAAGTGCTGGGATCCAAGGCGAGCGCCACGCCACCTGGAACACTTGTCTCTTTATCAGCCCAGCTAAAATGAAAACAGCTGCCATGTATGAACCCGAGGTTAAAAAAACGTGGTTCTGAGCCGGGCAGTGGTGGCGCACGCCTTTAATCCCAGCACTCAGGAGGCAGAGGCCGGCGGATTTCTGAATTCGAGGCCAGCCTGGTCTACAGAGTGAGTTCCAGGACAGCCAGGGCTAGAGAAACAGTGTCTCGAAAAACCAAACCAAACCAAACAAAAAGTGGTTCTGGACTAGCATAGTAGGGCACGCCTTTAATCCCAGCTCTTGGGACGTAGAAGCAGGCAGATCTCTGAGTCTGAGACCAGCCTGAGCTACTTACTGAGTCCGCGTCTTTAAAAATAAACTAGGTGCCGGCCAGGGCAGGCACTGATACGGTGAGCAAGTATGTGGTGGAGAGATGGGAGAGAGAAGTGGTTTGTACACGGTGATGAGAGAATTGTGAGGAGCATCCCGAGTGAGAGGTCTGTGCTGCCACCTAAGACGGTGGCGATGTTTGGGTCCATGTCTGAGTCTGTGGTCCTAACACAGAAGGAGTCTGTGCCAATGTCTGTGACCAATGTTACCACTGTTGGGGGCTGGGAATCGCCACTCAAACCATATTAACACGGATCTCACTTAAGCAAGAATAGTTTATTGAATGCACACCCCAATACTGTATGGTCCGGACCGCAAAAAGGCCTCAGGAACCTAATTGTGGTGTTCGTTTGCTCTCAGGGATGGCTTTTTATAGGAAGAACTGGGTTCAAAAATTTAAAGGCAAGCAGTGAAGTGGTACAACATTTTTGGCTAACTAGACAAAGTATTATCAGCTAAGCTTTACGCTGATTGATCCTGAGTGAAGTGGTGGACAGGTGGTGAACAGGGGAATTTCAGATCATTGAGGTAACAGGGTACAAGTGATTCAACCATAACTTTTTGGCTTATTAGAAGCATTCTTCAGTGTCAGCTATGGATAATTACTTCTAAGAACCTGAACTTAATTTTACCTTATCAGCAAAATGGAGACTGAATACAAAATGGCTACAGTTCTGTTAAAAGGAGCAGGCCTCAACAACCACCAAAGGCCACGTGGACATCCATGGTCTGGGCTGCTGTCTGAGGCCATGTTGATGTCCAAGGGCTGCATCAACTGGCCCGGCTACTCACAGCTATGGCAGGGTGGCAAAGATGACCTGGGGACATGAGAGCTGTCCCTCACCTGGGTGTTGTGGGAGACCTGGCCACGGTGGCATGGGCATGGGAGAGCTGGCAGGCTGACCAACTCAGCTACCGCCCAGGCCCAGATCCAGGGCTCTCAGTTGGCTCACCCCAGCATCTACCCCGTCTATGATCTGCTGGAGCATGTGAAAGGGCAGGTCCTGCAGATCCAAAGCTGCAGGATCTCCATGACACAGGATAACAACAGGATGTCTGAGAGGAGTAAGACTTACTTACCAGGGACCCCGTGAGTGAGCCACACGTAGCCAGGAATCGATACAAAAGCAAGAGGAATTTTTTGTTTGTTTGGTTTTTCGTTTCATTTTGTTTTGTTTTGTTGAGACAGGGTTTCTCTGTGTAGCCCTGGCTGTCCTGGAACTCACTTTGTAGACCAGGCTGGCCTTGAACTCAGAAATCCACCTGCCTCTGCCTCCCGAGTGCTGGGATTAACGGCATGCGCCACCACTGCCCGGCAGCAAGAGGAACTTATTGATCCAGCGCACTGGGATCGTCCCAACCCCGAAGAAGAGGGGGCAACCCTGGGCGGTGAGTTCGGGCGAGTTTTTATACAGTTTCCAGGGGCGGAATAGAGCATCAGCAACTCGGCACAATATGATTGGCGGAACAGTGCGCCCTTTAAACTGATTGGTCTTTAGGGAATGAGGTAGTAGGGGCTTAATCAGCCTCTCCCTTCCGGCCTATGTGCTGTCTGACCTGTGTCTTCCAGGAGGGCAGGGGTCTGGGGGAATTTTCCAAAGGCTCTTCCCTGACCTGCTCAAAGATCCAGTATTGATGCAGTAGCAGAAGTCAGAGGCCTGGAACCAGATCAGTGACTCATAACAATGAACATTTCCAAGGAAAGGTGTGGACAAAAGGGAATGCTATGGGACACACCGTGACACATGGCAGCTTCCACAGCAAGGTGGTTTGGGGTTGTTTTTTGTTTTTGTGGGTTTTTTTTGTTTTTTTTAATTTTCTTTTGGGGGAGATGACAAGGGTGGAGGGCAGATATGGAAGGGCTGGGAAATGAATGGGATTAGGGTACAGGATGTGAAATTCACAATGAATCAATAAGAAATGATGAAAAGCAAAACCAGAAAACATGGTTCTGCCTGTTATCCATTTGAACTCGCTGCAGGAACAGAAAGTCCTCTCCGTGCATTTTGCAAAACACTTTTGTGTCTTGGCGTCTTGGATGTCTTCAGTCCTTTATAATCTACATTTCATCTGGAGAGATGGCTCAGCGGTTAAGAGCGCCGACTGCTCTTCTGAAGCTCCTGAGTTCAAATCCCAGCAACCACATGGTGGCTCACAACCATCCGTAATGAGATCTGATGCCCCCCTTCTGGGGTGTCTGAAGACAGCTACAGTGTACTCATAAACATATAATAAATAAATAAATAATAAACCAAGAAAAAAAAAATGCTGGGCAGTGGTAGCGCATGCCTTTAATCCCGGCACTCGGGAGGCAGAGGCAGGTGGATTTCTGAGTTCGAGGCCAGCCTGGTCTACAGAGTGAGTTCCAGGACAGCCAGGACTACACAATTGAAACTCTGTCTCGGAAAAAAAAAACCTTAAAAAAAAAATCCACATTTCTACAAAAACAAAGCCATTTATAATCATCGAACTGGAAGTGAGGGAGGAGGGATCCTACAACAAGGTGATGGCAGTGGGGTGATACCGACAGATGCAATGGTCTTGCAAAAAGTTCCAGACCATACAAAGGACAGGAGGGATGTAGTTCAGTGTCCAGCACACATAAGGACCTTAGTTCGTACTCTGAAAGACAAAAGGAGGCAGACCACGAGAAAGAGGAAGAGACAGAAGGCAGGGTGGGATGAGGCAGCAGCAGAGGAAGAACCACTCAGGAAAGTCTATGATGATGTTATACCCTCCAGCATATTGCCATGCTTGGTATCTTTGGGTATATTAGTCAGAATAGGAAGCGTTTTGTTAGGATTTGGTTCCCACAATCATGGAAGTGTGCAAGCCCAGAGTCTGTGGTGAGAATTTTGGTTTCTTAAGAAAAACAGTTATATTACATGAATATGTTTTTGCTTGAATCCCCAGGTACGGGTTAAGAAGCTGCTTTGCAGCAGGTGATTATGATTTGCCTCATGCACTAGCAAAGGCATGATTTTTGCCACTTGCAAATAGTTTGATTCTGGGGACTCTGGAGAGGGTATAAATGGGAGAGCCCGGAAAGGAGCCACGGAAGCTGCCGCTCCCCTGCTGCTGGTTCCTCCTCCTGTTGCTGTTGGTGGAGGTGGTGGTTCTTGTTGCATTTGCTGGTTTGCTGTTGCAGGACTGTTTTTTTGTTGTTGTTGTTTTTTAAAGATTTTATTTTATGTATATGAGTACACCCTATCTGTCTTCAGACACACCAGAGGAGGGCATAGGATCCCATTACAGATGGTTGTGAGCCACCATGTGGTTGCTGGGATTTGAACTCAGGACCCCAGGAAGAGCAGTCAGTGCTCTTAACCGCTGAGCCATCTCTCCAGCCGCCTATTGCAGGATTGTTAAGTTTGGACTTGCCCCTAATCAGCAGGAAGCAGTCTATTTTGTTGGCTGAAAGAGCTCTATGCCCTTTTCCCTCTCTAACTTTCTCTCCTACCTAATGTTGGGGAATTGGAGGGGATTAGGATGCAATAGAGTTGGAAGGGTGGTAGATATAAGAACCCAATAAAGTAGCCCAGAAAATACACCAACAAGAGTCTGCAGCTAGTAGGCTGGGGCCCGGAGAACTGATAAGGTCCAGTCCTTTCCCCAAACGTTTATTAGGTCTACTCTGTGGTCATTGTGGAAAAGACAGAATTTTTAAACAGTTGACTTCGTGGCAGTGCACACTGATAGGGAAGCAGTCGCTGTTTCTCAGTTCCGTTCATGATTCCCTCTGCACAGCACTTGGTAAGGTATGGGGAGTGGGGTACATTAAGAGTCACAGCTGATGACCTGTTGACCATGTCCAATTACTCCAGCACAGCTTGGCTATGGAAAGGGTGCCGAGTGACCGCCGACTGCCTGCTGTTGTGTCTGGCTAACAAAATGATGGAGGGGGTTGCGGGGTGCCACAGTGCTCACCAATGAGGACGCTGTAAAAGCATGGTAAATTCTGGCTGCTCATCTCTCTCTCTCTCTTAGTTAAACAGCAAAGGAGAGGCTAGGCCATGCTGAATTTTATTCAAGTGTCATAAATAAATTGGAAAAGAAAAAAAGAGTAGAAAGGTTCAAAAGAAAAGGTCTATTCTTTGACGAGTGAAAGTTTTAATTTCCATGCTGAAGACTGCTCACTATGCACTGGCTAACAGAAACGGACGCAGCATTAGTAAAGATGATATCAGGACCGAGACCTGTTTAGCAGTGAGGAAAATCTTCTGCATGAATGAGCCCACCAGATACAACTTATCTTGGAGAGAGAGCCAATGACTCCAACCAAGTCAGCATGCTCAGGCCTAACAAAAAGACCCTCATTGTGCAGAGGGCCATCCCGGGTAGACCTCCAATCTTGACCTTGAGTGTGGTCAATCCCATTTTAGCTATCAGTAGTCTGAGGGTTTTTTTTTTTTTTTTAATTTAAAGATAGAGTCCAGTGTTTTCACATATACACTAGTAAATTTTTGATGTTTTCAGTATAGAATTTTACTTCTACTTTTAATCCTTTTAAATTTGGTACAACTACGATATTAGGTATTGAGCAAGCTAATTCCTTCTCTAATTAGCCAGGTAGCTCCAAATGGAAATGTCATGAAAGAAGAGATGAGAACACAGATAAAACACATGGAAGCCAATTGAGAGTATTAACTGGCCGCGCAGTGGTGGCGCCAGCCTTTAATCCCAGCACTCGGGAGGCAGAGGCAGGCAGATTTGTGAGTTCGAGGCCAGCCTGCTCTACAGAGTGAGACTAGGACACCAGAGTGTTCCAGGACAGCCAGGGCTACACAGAGAAACCCTGTCTTGAAAAACCAAAAAGAAAAAGAAAAAGAAAAAGAGAGAGATAGTATTAACTGTCTAAAGTGCAGTCACAATGGGAAGGCAGAGAGTATCGGGAATCGAAGTGTTAAAATGATTAACCCGTAGGTTGATTTCCCAAAGACTATAGTCATTATGGCTACCTGCCCCATTAACACCTTCTGCATGTAACATTTTAGGGATAACAGGATCATAACCCCAGCCGCTGGGCCTTACACATTAGCCAGCTAACTGGTAAAGACACTGAGACCCTCCCAAGTAGCAACCGAGTGGTAAGTGAATGAATTTTAAAAGCCTCAGAAGAGCAGAGAATTAACTGCGAAATACACGAGACAGGGCTTAAACAATTACTGACCTTCAAATCACCAACGAAATGCACTACAATTTTTTTTCTTTATTTAGTTTACAGAAGAAATCTATTCAGTACAGGCTGCAGAAAGAAAAGGTTTAGTGCTATTTACATTCATTTTAAAACTCTGCTCTATACAAATTTAATTCTGATCAGTATGAACAATATTTTCGTAGATCTACTGCATATAAAGCCTCTTCATGAAAGCATTAACAATGAATAAAGTAACCTGGTTACACTTAAAGACCATTTACATTTAATGCTGCTGAGGGCCAAGAACCCTCATTAAATACAGAACACAACATAGTCTGCAACTTCATCTTTTAAAAGGCTGGATAAAGTTATTGATATGGAATACTGGTCTATATGCTACACGCCAATCTATATTTGCTTTCTACAATTAGATATTTTATTATGTCTTTTTTATTAAATATAATCTACACATATTTGTAATTTCATCCAGGAAGATTTCTTCCTAGTGAAAAAAAATATAAAATCTTTTTTTTTTTTTTACAGGTTTAGATGAAATTAGCTCATGCTTTAGTGCTGTGCAAATTGTTTATTTATAGCATATCAATCTTTAAATTATTGGTAAAAATAAGAGTGGTGCTATTGATCATGTATGCCTTAAAACTCAGCTTGTGATTTTAATACAATTGCAAGCACTGATTCCGAATGCAAACTACAGAAAGTAACAAAATTAGCATGTGGAGACTTTAGAGGACCCCTCTGCTCTAGTGAGTGAGTACACTCAGGGCACTGTTCGGCTGAGTGACAGTGGCGCAGGTTTTCAATCTTCTGATATTCAAATACCCACCAGATCTGCATCTCAGGCTTCCCACCAGTTCTGCACAGTGATGGCACTGAGAGACTGGCCCCTCCACATTAAGGCTAGGGACACACAGCCCCTCAGTGCTGTCTGGATGAGCCCCCTGCCGAGAGGACTTGTGGGCAGGCAGCAGGGGCACCCTCTACAGAGGGCTGTGAGCAGCAGGCATGGCTTCTCATTTACTGCGGTGACAACACTCATGCCCAGTTTGATATCCTGCGAGGACAGGCACTGTAGCCAACTTTGGTAGAATTCACCCAGCGTGTTAGATTCCTTCCCATTCCCTGGCCTGGTATTAACTCCACCGATGATAACTGTCCTCCAGGATGGACTACACACAGGAGAACTGGGCGCCACAGACACATGCAGACTATGTGATGAGGAAAATAATCATTATTTTAGTGCAAACTGTACTTGCAGCACTCGCCTTCTGACGTCTGCGGAGGAGTCTTTGCAGCAGCAAGGCGGTGTCTGCAGAGAGAGACTTGCTACCTCCCCTGGAGACCACCGTGCATTTCAGACTGCTCAACACACACACACGAGATACAAGGAATAAAGGACCAGACTGAAAGTGTTCTTGGTTCTTTTTACTTTGTGAGAAGAGATGACAGAGTTCATGAGTGATTCAGTCCCACGGATGTGCAGGCGACTGTCCTACAGGTGATGGAAGCTGCTGAGTTTCCTCTGTCCCCGCAGTGTCAACAGGCTGCCACACCTGTGGCTGGCGAGGTTACAGGATCACACAGCAGTTGCTCTCACCAGTTTTCTCCCGATTTCTCTGACCTGGGGAAACAGGACCAGCCTGGGTTAGCCAGCGGTGTCTTGGCAAAGGGCAGAGGCATAGTCAAAGAGCCTGAGCTTTGCTCAAAGCTTGTTTTAAGGGATCATTTAATGTTTGGCATTTTTCAAAAAGTCTGATTACTTGCTCCACAGGCTCAATTCATAAACTACAAAATTCCCTTTTCACCCAAATGTCTAAGTAGAAGCAGGCATGAGTGCCTATCTTGATGGTTCAAATAAAGTGCCCTCCAGGGGGCTTACCTTGTGAGTTGGGCTCTGGCAGAGTCTCTCTGGCCACCAAATGCATCACTGTTGTTTTGCCAAAAGGAAGTTTTAATGCTATGTAAAAAAGAAGAGACAATCTGTCACATACAAATCTGTAAAATCTGTAAAATCACTAGCTAGGGCTGACATGCTTCTGAATGGGTCCCGACTGTGGCTGCTCTACCAGGAGACAGTCCCTCACAGAGGGAAGGGTGCAGTTATAAGAGGCTCTCCACTCTGCCATTGGCTAGACGCATAAATCTGTTGTATCTGAGAGAAAGCAGTGTTACCTCTGCAGTGACCGCACTGGCCCTGCACCTGCTCTACAGCCCGGCTTTTCAGGCCACGCTCTATGCGACCTACAGACTGCTGGTTGTCAGTGACATCATCACTAGCCCACAGGTGGACTGAGTGCCGGGCAGCACCAGACGCTGCCACCTAGCAGGTGGGGCTGGCACATCTCATCTGCACCCAACTCAGTAACAAACAGCAGGCATGGTGGCTGGCAGCAGAAGGTGGAGGAGAAGCCAGAGACCGGGATTCCTTCCTTCACAGAAGACTTTCACACATTGGGGAACATCCAGAAGATAGGATTTCAACTTTTCCTGTACACTAACAACAGCCTGGGTTTGAGCTCAGAAGTCACCCTGGTAGGTGCTGGGGCTGTGCAGAACCCTGCATTTTAGATGAGTTTCCTGCGGAGCTGGCCTGGTAACTAAGAAGTGTAGCACAGCACGCTGCAGGCCTCAGGTGCACTTCCTGTGTCCCAGGCCATGCCGCACTCGTGCTGAACCACACTTAGAGCGCTGCCTGGGCCTCCAGTTTAGCAGAACGAGATCAACAAGGTTACATTTCAAAACAGGGGACCCAGGAATGTCCAAAGAGACCTGATGACCAAAATTATAAACCTGAAACTGACTGAACCACAGAATTTCCATAATGACAGGTGGAGGGAACGGGCGCAGTCCTGACTACTCAAGAGGCTGAGGCAGGAGGGGTGTTGGAGCGCAGTGGTGCTAGGCCAAGAGGCAAAAAGCCATGGGAAGACCCATCTTAAGGTGGGTGGGGGGAGGGGCAAAGGAGGAACCGACCCAGGCCGCCTACTGTGTCTGCCCACAGTGGCTGAAGGCTACCCACAGTCTGTCCCTCACCACTTTCCCCTCCCCCACAACAAAGAAACTATTTGTTCCCAGGCTGGGCCATTCTTTTGTGAACTGGTGAGATGGCTCAGCAGGCAATGGTGACCTCAGAAAGAAGCCTGAAGACTGAGTTTGATCCTGAACCCCAGGGAGAGCTGGAGAAGAACTGACTACTGCAAAGCTGCCCTCGGTCCTCCAGACCTGGGTCTTGTCCCTCAGTAATAAAATAATAAAATAGTGTTGTCAAATGTTTTTATTCTATTAACACCCCCACCCCCACCACACCACACCCCTGCCTGCCTTTATTTGCAGCTGCAGGTCCTAAGTCCACTTGACAGGCTACTGAGCCAGCCCATAGCTCTTCCGTGGCCGCCATGCAGCCCACTAGGCCACACTGCTGGTCAATGAGGTCACAAACTAACTCACAACGAGTCTTTTCACAGTGGACTCTGTTGTCCCATGCAAGCTTGGAGCAACCTGAAGGGGGATCTGATCACATTCAACCTGTCTACTCAAGTGTTTATTAGTGCTGACACATGAAATTGCTCAGTGACTACAGAGTAAGACCAGACTGCAGACCTCACCGTTAGGTGACCAGACTGAAGCAAGATGGCGTGCCCACAGAAGCTATTTACTTGGTCCCCACACAATGGGCATTTAGCAAGTGCACAGAGAAAGCCCTCTTCTTACAAATGAAAACCTACTGTCATAAATGTGCCCTAGTCTGTGTGATGGATTTTAAGGTAAAAGTAGCGCATCTGACCACACCCTTCCGGCAGCACAGGGAAATCCCACCTGTAACCCTGGCAGGTGGAGCTTATCTCCAGGGAGAAGGCACACCCAGAGTTGGGGACCTCAGGGTCTCAATCTTTTTTTAGAAACCACAAAGGCGTGGGCAGTGGTGGCACACGCCTTAAATCCCAGCACTCAGGAGGCAGAGGCAGACAGATTTGTGAGTTCGAGGCCAGCCTGGTCTACAGAGTGAGTTCCAGGACAGCCAGGCCTACACAGAGAAACCCTGTCTCGAAAAACCAAAAACCAAAACAAAAAACAACAACAACAAAAAACAAAAAGTACAAAGGCACTGTCATTTAAAATAAGCAGAGGAATGATGCTGGCAAAGAGGACATTAATTACCTCCCAGGGTGACGTTTCCGTGTAGAAATCTGCCTTGATAAATGAGTCGCAGAATGTTTGGGCTGCTGACCTGCTCTTCTTCCCAGTCTGAAAGAAAGGAGAACCGTTAGGCCCACCCAGCAGCAGCTGCTGTGCTCTCCGGAGAGGCCACCAGGAAGGGCGTGGCCCAGAGTCCCTGCCCAGGCACTGCAGCCCTTGCTCTTCCACCTTCCTCAAGTAGCAACAAAGAGCTGCAAAAGCAAAAGACTGTTCGCCCCTCAAGAGATCAAAGAGTGGCAAGCTGCAGGCTGACATTAAGGAAAACACTGAGCCAGAATCTAGTCTTGGTAAAGGGATCTATCATTTGAGAATCAATTTCCATTATCCGTAATTAATGGAACATTAAATGTTCCAGTGCTTGCACTGTTCAAATGTGTGCTCAAGGGCAGCAACAAGTTCCTCAAAGACGTCCTTCGGTGCCTGGGCTACATTGCCATGCTGTCTTCCTGAGGCCAACTGACAAACATTACAGGGAAGCCGAGGCAAAAGGCTACCAGTTGTAGTACGGGTGGCAAGCAGCTCCTGCAGAACACCCGTCTGAAAACAGGCTTCCTCCCAGGGACTGCTGTTCGGACAGGGGTGCTCCCAGTGGCAGTGCTCCAACAACTGAAGCTCTGGGTTTAGTGAGATTTGAGAATGCCTGCTCACCATTCTGGGTCATTCTAGTAGGTTCTGCTCTCAGTAGGAGATAACGGACAAGGAAGTAGTCCAGAAGACTGAGTGATGGAAAAGAAGGGAGGAAGCCCGGCCTTGGTTAGTTGTCTGTTGCGTGCACCTGACATATCCCATCTCAGGAACTCACGCATGAGAAGAGCTCTCACTCAGTTCTGCCCCATACCTGCCTCACACCTGTCCCCTCTCAGCCCCTGTCTCTTCCTGGGAATTCTGACTGTACTCTCTTCTAGATAAAGATCAGGTGAGCTACTCCGCTTCAACCAAAATTACTTTGCATGCACTGCCTTTAAAACCATCATTTCTGCAATTTATAGAACATGTCTGGCCAAGCTACAAACACAAGTGACAGTAACTTTAATTCATATAGAAAAGACGTTAGGACTCTAAGGGGACTTAAAGCCCGACAGCAGCACAGTGAAGCCACACGTTTTCATTATCGTTCATGGCCTCCTGAGATCTGCCCTTCCCCTCTCTAGGCCCCAGAGAGACACCTGCAGAACTCGGCTTAGGAGGAGGACTCTGTGGTGTCACTGACATGATTAGCGGACCAGACAGCCCACCTGCCAGCCTGCTCCTTCCTCAGGTGCAGGGCACCCAAAGACTTTCTTCTACTGATACAGAATTTACTTTTTGCTTACCAGATCCAACAAATACTTACATTTACTGACTTTTAGTGCATTATATAATATGGTTTAGACCTAAAATTTTAATTTAAATAGTTTCTATAAAAGGAGCCCTTTCATGTGCTCTAGTATTGCTGAGTAGACTGGCAAACTCAGGGAAGGACTTAAAGACCTTGTTCAAAGTGAGTGACATCTAGCTGATGTGACCAACTTTATTTGACACTGGTGCCTCACCCATTTATCTTTATTTAGAATAGTTTAAGGAACTAAAACAACTTTAAAAGTTCAAATTGCTTTTGCTAAATATATTATATAGACTTGGAGCGGTGGCACGCGCTTATAATCACAGGTTGACGGAGTAATTCTCCTAATATGATCTGACTGATTTGAGAGCAGTCCAGGTAATTTAGTAAGACTTTGTAAACAAAACAAAACAAAAAACCGGAGCTAGGAATGGAGCTTGGCGATGGAGTACTTTCCTAGCATGCACAAGGCCCTGGGTTCAACCCTCTGCACTGGAAAAAGGTAAATGAGACGGGCTACAGCAGTGTTACCCAATGGCACATGCCATGAAAATTGTTATGGGCACACCCTGGAAGTTCAAAGGGAAAACTCAGGACTTACTTAAGACTCACTAGATAGGAGGCGGCAGAGAAGGGAGGAGCTACTGCATACAGTCCCCCAGAGAGCTCACGGTGGTACAGCAAAAAGCAGAACTCGCGGAGACTTCACTCTTTCTGGCCCTTCTTCACAGAACGCATGCAGTATGAACTAACCACAGGTCAAGACTGTCTCAAGTCATTTCCAACAGGCCGTGCACTGACGAGCCCACGGGGCCTGGAGCCTCCATGAAGATCGGCTCCTTCCTTCTGGGTTCTGATACAAATGGTTCATGACATGGGAGTAGATGTGCACTGAATACACTCTACCTGCACTAGGGCAAATGGCCTCTGCATCTCCTGCTCCTTTGCTGCTTTGTGGTGAGAAACGCAAAATCTAGGGCAGTGACCCAGCAAGCATGGTATCTTACTCCCCTCTCCCTGGCAAGCTTGGGTCTCATGCCCCCAGCACTTTCTCAACCGTGTTCAAGGACAAGGGGCCAAGCAGGCGGCACTCACCCATGGGCCAGTTGTCATACACATGCTTTGCGATGTCGGAGGCAGAGTCGTTTGGGGAGAAGAGGAACTCTTTCGTCTTCCCACTCACCAAGATGAGGCGCAAATTAATCTGCAAGCAAGCAGACATGGACACTCTGAAACAGTATGACTGTACACGTTCCACTTACACCACTCTGAGTTGTTGCCAGTGCCAGCTGTTTTCAGTTAAAATTGTAATTGTTATCTAAGTCATCAGGCAGAGGAAGAGTCTCACTTTCATGCACGTGCCATTATATTGTTTCCTTGCTCAGCCTCCTGCAGAAAAGCCCACCCCGCCCCTGCCTGCCCCTGAAACTCTAGCTGGTCTCCTCCCTCTCCAGTAGTCCCATCCCTTCTACTTTCACGTCACAGTACTTACCTAAATCCCCTTGAAGTAAGTTTAATAACGGGAATTGGTATACAACTTTATTTCCTGCCATTTACAATGAGCGTGTGCTGCAGACGCATTTGTGAGTAGAAGAACATCAAAGTCATGGGGCCCGGGGAGATGGCTGGTTGATAAAAGTGCTTCTGCCAAAGCATAAGGACCCAGGTTCAGATTGCTGGCCAGCCAGCCTAACCAAACAGGGAGTCAGAGAAGGACAGAGGAAGACACGTGACACTGACCTCTGGCTTCAGTCTGCACACAAGTGCATGAAACGACACGCGTGTACACCAACATGCATGTACACCAACATGCATGTACCCTCCCCCCCACAGCACAGAGAGAGAAACGGAAACAATCAGTTACTATGCTTGGAATGTATAACAATGCCAGCCACTAAAGTGCAGATTATGGCTACTAATACAGAATATGCTTTAATTCAAAACTCAGTAAGAACGTCAGCTCTGTAGGGCCTGCTGCTAAACAGCAAAGCAAACAAGAAGAATCCAGCAGTCTTGTTCTGCATCTCCTGGATTTTGTATTTCAAGTCAATATATATTCCAACTAAACATTTGTTCTGAAAAGTTCACCTTAAAAATTTCATATTCTATAATCAACTTTTTTATTGCTATTATTAAACATACTGTATCTACTCATTTCCCTATAAGACAGATATGGGTATGTTTTTCTATATCTTCAGGTCTCTATTTTAAAGACTTTGTGGGGCTGGAGAGATGCTCAGCAGTTAGAAGCACATAAAAACAGTTCTTGTAGAAGACCCAGTTCAAATCCTAGTACCCACACTGGGTGAGTCAAAATTGCCTATAACTCCACTTCCAGGGGTTTGGATATTTTTTTCTGGATTTTTGTGCATTCATATTCATTCATTCATTCATTCATTCATTCATTCCCCCTTCCCCCAATCACACACATTTTCTTTTTAAAGACCCTACTAAAGACTTGGGTCTGGTCCCAGGCTAAGCATTAGACAATCTAGTCTAGTTTTTTTACTTAGGGTCAGAGAATGTCACTGTATCGGGATGAACTGTGACAAGACCCAGGTTGTCTTCTTTTCTCCCGCTTTACTAATATGCACATTTTTAGAAGTTAGAGCAACCAGGAAACCTCTAGAAGCGGAGTCTATAACAAGCAAGTCTGTACGACCACCATACTGTAATGTTTTCTCTTTATAATTAGCAATGGCGACACCCCTCCTGGGTCTATGTCCATGTTGAAAGTATGCTGAAAATTGTAGAAGTCTGCCCTTGAGAATTCACACTCACCAACAATCCAATCCTATGGATTCTTATCTACCCAACAGACTTGGGCTCTGACCTAGAACTTGTGCTCTAACTGTACACATGACTCAACAGAGGAGAAAGGGAACACTCCACATTGAGGGGAAGCTTCTAGGGTATCCAGTAAGAATCTAGTGCTGCTTTAAAAGTGAGAAAAGAAGCTTACTATAGAAGAGACATGAGCCACAGTGGTGTGAACAAGTCCATGTGAATCTCCTCTTCCCAAACCTAGACCTTTCTTGCTGCATTTCAGGTTGTGGATTCTCAACAAGCCAACTCTAAGTACTGCCTCACTCATATGAAGCACTCTGGCCTCAACCATCTGAACAAGGGTCTGCCCAAGCAATGCTCTGCAGACACTGTGTGCCCAGAGCAAGCTCAGGCAGTGGTCTACAAGGCGTAAAGTGCTAGTTCAATCCAGCACACACACACACACACACACACACACACACACACACACACACACACGCAGCATGGCAAAGCTGTTCCTAAGAAGACTTTCCTCTTCAGAATTGGAAAGGTAAGAGGCTGTCATCAGCCAGACACACAGTTTGGTGGGGGTGGTAAAAGGTGAGAGGGGATTCAAACTAGTAATCTGTGCCTTCTTCTTAATGGTGCTGGGAACTCCAACTGTTCTTTGAATTTTGCAATTTTTATAGAAATGTAAGATTTTAACACCAAGTTACACGACATTTCCGGTATCCTCTGAAGATTCTTCACTGAGTGTAATTAAACCTTCTGGGTAACCCCTCTCTTATTTCCTCTTACAACATGCACGCCCTACTCTACAAAGGTAACCAGGTTCCTACTAAGTTCTCAGCACCCCCGTTTTAAAGCTTGCACCATGGCTAATCGTTGTTTTCACAGTTAAAGAGAGTCCGTTGCCGACTGTCTGTTCGGAACTAGAACGGCCTGCCCTCTATGTGTGTCCGGTCCCCATGCCTACCTTCATTTCCTATCGTCATTCTGCCTGCTTAAAGCACAGGCATCTTTCTTCACTCAGTTCCTTGAAACCACCAAGGTCCCCCTTTGCTTCAAAGCCTGTTCCTTTACCTGGAATGCTTGGCATTCCCCACCCGACGCATGCACCTAAATCTCAGTGCACGGCTCTGCCTAACTCCACTGGCTATGACCAAACTGCTGCTGTATGCTTGACAGGGGAGGCACAACGCAGCCTCCAAGCTTGATCACTGCAGATGAACTATCAAAACTCCACTGTGGAAGAGAATTGGAAAAGAATCGCAAGGAAGAACTGGAGAAGCCAAGAAAGTGTTTATGTTCCCCACTGAAAAGGAGCAGTAAAAATATGTGTGGGGTCTATTTACTTCCAGCAGCTATGGAAACGTTTAACCCACATAAAATATACCTGAGCTCCTGCCTATGGGCTCACCCACCGTCAGTGGACTAAGGACCCGAGTGAGCACGCCGACCCCTGCTGAGTGGACGCCTCTCCATTCTGTTAGCACCTTACAGATACAGATCCTAAGCCTACATTGCATATCCTACCCTGTCTGTGGGACACTCATTCAGTCATTCTGTGTACTCCTCGGTGAAGATAAAAGATCAGAAAGACCTCTAACAAATCCCGCTAGAGCAGTGGTTCTCAACCTGTGGGTCGAGACCCCCTTGGGGAATCACGTATCAGACATCCTGCATATCAGACATCTACATTACAATTCATAACAGCAGCGAAATTACAGTTGTGAAGTAGTAATGAAATAATTTCATGGTTGGGGTCCCCACAGCATGAGGAACTGTATTAAGGGGCTGCAGAGTCAGGAAGGGGAGAACCATTGTCCTAGAAGGTTTTACATTTCCCCGTTTACTTGGAATGTGTTTTTCCAGAGCCACATTCCAAACAGTATTTTATATTTTCTCAGTTGTTCAACTAATTATTGATTTTAAAAAAATCCCACATCACAACACAGACAAGAAGCTATGAAGCTGTGAAGATGAACGGATGGTTACAGTGGCTAGCTGTTACCCCAGAATAAAGAAAACAGGGTTTTTATAAGTACAGTTTAGAATACACGCAGTATAAAACATACCGTTTCTAGTGCATCACATAGGAAGTGCTAACTAGTTAACATAAATTACTGACAGAATACCATAATCCGCCTGGCAAGTCACTAAACCTCACTACAGAACAGTCTCCACTTAAGTACTTTACAATGCACTTTTATTTTAAAATAAGTCTGGGGAACTTTGGTAAGATTAAAATTCTATGAGAAGCCTGATACTGTATGTGCTGGGGGAGGGGCTGGTGGTCGGCGGACAGTATGGTTTCTTCTCAGGAGCCGTCTGCCTCCTTTTGTAGGTAGGGTCTCATTGGCCTGGTGCAGGTGTGCCAACAGCCCGACTCTCCCACTTATGTCTTCTCTGACAACTATTTCACTGACTATCTTTTCCTATCTGCCACACTTGGAAATTCTTGCAAATTACTATCAAAAATGTAAGTTTTAAAGTTTTAAATATTATCAACTTATTATAAAACATGTCTCTGAAATCAAGTTTTGCTTCAGCATTGTGTCAGGCCTGACTAGAGGCTAGCTGCTTCAGATGGACTTACTATGCAAGGCTCTTACACACTGATATTCCTTACATACTGAGGGACAGATGTGACTGACACTAATGTACTAATGACACTAATGGGCGGGAGGGACACTGGCTTTTCATCTAGGGAAGTCTATGTTCTAAAGAGAATTCTTACATCCAGCCTCACTAGAGGAAGGGCAGTTCACGCAGGACAATTGTCCCTGACAAGCAGGCACTACAGGTCCTAAATAAATGCAGGAGAAAGGGAGCTAAGAGCACAGTAGAGGCCCCTGAGGAAGAGAGCGGCCTTTTCCAGTCTACACTCTCACGCACTTCAGGAAGGTGAAAGCTCTCTTTCCGCTGCCCACCACCTCTTAAAAACACAGCAGTCCAATTTTTTGGCATAAGTCAACCTGAAATCCCAGAAGAGGAAATGAGAGGCTTTGAGCAGCACTGAGGTTTCCTTGTGCAGTCCCCAATGGTTGGTTCCAGCAGGCTACACCCAACACCTTCACATCACAGCTCCAGTCACCTAGGTGCCCGCCCGCTAGAAACCACCAGGCCCCCTCTGCATCGGTGAAGGCACAGGATAGCAACCAAAATACCTTCCCTCCTAGAAGTGGCTGTAGCACCAAGTCTGGACTGTTTCCTCATACTTTCCTAACCGTGCACAGGAAAGATCAGTCACCTATTTGAAACAGTCACCCATGATGTAACAGTCAGTTCAAAGACAATCAATCACGTGTGATGGCGGCCCCACCGATTACAGTGGAGCTCCAAGTTCCATCACTCATGCAGAGACGACGACCTGCCACCAGAAAGTCAGAGCACAGGCAGCAGCAAATTCCTCATGACTTGGCGACACCACCATAAACAAGTCACTGTGCTGTCAGTAACCCACACGTGCAGCATACACAATTAAGTGCAGCGTACAATGCTTGATAATGACCTTCAACTACTATGTACTGGCTTGTGTGCTTCATAAACAGTAATGTCATCATTATTTCAGACAGTCCTACTACTTCTAAAAAGAGCATTCTGCAGTGTGGACATGGCAAGTGGGAGGGCACCTGCCTGTGAGGTGGGCCCTCAGCTTAATGCCAGCACTCAGACATGCTGTGTCCCTACCTGAGCAGCATCTGCCTTAAATACCTAAATAAGATGACCCTACATAGATAACACCAGTTACTACAACAAGAAATGATTTGCCTATGTTTGCTTTCCAATCAACTGATGATCCACGAGGGGTCATCTCATAGCTAGATTTAGTCAAGAAACAACACAGTCAAAGGCACCCCCTCTCCAAATCTTTCTGTAGCCACGCAAAATTATATGTGATCATTACACTTGGTGCCCGGAAATTAGTTTTTAAGATAGCTATGAAGTAAAGGGAAGGGGGCGTATAATTTAAAAATAAAGCAGTGATTTTTACGCACAGTAAAACAATCTACGTAGGACACACATGTTGAATGATGATTATATGAAACTTGCCCTGGCATCCTCTAATGACAGGTCTAGCTGGGTTAAGTACAGTGATTTTTTTTAACTCAATGGTTTTAGAAAGGTCTCACTCTATAGCCAGTGTGGCTCCCGCTCAGACTTCTTCAGTCTCCTGGGATTACGGTGGCTGCTGAGCATGTGTTAAAGGTGCGGTGCTGTACCATCAGCCAACTGCTTATGTTTAAAAGCAAAAGTTGTTTTCATATTAAAGTCCTAGGCAACAAATTTGAAAATGAGGACATTCCCATTTTAATGGCCTGTTTGTGCCCCACTGCCTCCTGAAGTGAAGCACCAAACACAATTAGCACATATACAGTGGATTTTGGAGATGAGATGCCTTTGACTATATTATTTCATGACTAAATCTTACTATTAGATGAAAACAGGGGAAATTATACATTTGAAAATAATCCATACAGTCACTGCCTAAAAAAAGAAGGCATTTTTGTTTGTTTTCTTGAGACAGGGTTTCTCTGTGTAGCTCTGTGGAACTCAAGAGATCCACCTGCCTCTATCTCCTGAGCGTTGGAATTAAAGGGGTGCACCACCACAGCTTTTGACTGGAAGGACAAGTCAATAACAGACCAGGGCATGTCAGATTTTAGCCAGGAATTCTGCAACAGTTCAGTGACATGTGTAATTAGACAGTAGTCTACTAAAAATCACCAAGAAACAATGTTTTCTACTACTTTTACTGTTAAGCATAGTAGGTAAAAACTAACCCTGACACAGACCACAGCGATAATAATAGAAGACAGATGCTCTGAGAAGTTAAAAAGGTTTAAAAATCATCTAATTCTTTACAATATGTCTGTCAACTCATTACTCCAGAGTGGAGCAAGCACTTCTGTTTATGAAGAAGGAGCTCTGTCTGGCTATGAAGAAAGTGACTGTTCCATGCTGCCTGCACTCTGCAGGCCTATTCAGCTTGCAGAGACAATTTGCATCAACCTGTGACTAGTGATACTGTCACTTAGTGGTGCCCCAGATAGCGATGATCTCATGGGCTCTTAATATTGAGGTTCTCATTTATCAATTAACGTCTCTTGAATACTCATGAATTATGAATTTAATACAATGGCATTTTATTTATTATCATTAATTAAAATTTAAAATCCAAATATACTCAGAGTTGGTATAACAAATTATTCAGCAGGAGGGCTCATAAAGACACAAACAAGGTCAGAAATAATTGAGTAATGGGCGTAATATTAAATACAATCTTTGAGAAAACACAGCACAAAACTGCACCAGAGTGAGCTTCCTGAACAGTGCTCCCCAGTGTGAACATTGGTGTAATGGGCAGAGGTGGCTGCTTCAGACTATCAATTTAAAGGTCTCTGAATCATAAGCTAGACAAATCCAGCGGCATCCAAAACATTCATCCGAAGGCAAAGCTGAATAGAGACAGCAGATGGCTTCCGAGAACACAGGAAGAGACCATCCGACTCTGTGAAAGTCAGATTTTCTATAATGAAGGCTAAAGTGAATGATGTCTGACTGGAGACCACGAGGGTGAGGTGGGTGGGGGATGACCTGTCAGTCACTTGCTGACTGACTCCTTAAGTTGCAGACATGGAGACCAGCACTTCAAGCGTAGCTACTCTATGTAAGAGGACTGTGGGGCAGTGGTTTGCCCTCTGACTAAACAGGAACAATCAAAGCCCAGTTGGAAACCTGTCTCCAACCCCCACCCTGACCCAGGAAGTACAAAATATGCAAACACTGTGAGGTCAGAGTGAGCCTCAAACTAGGAATGCCACCTCCTCCTCCCTTGGCTTCAGAGTAGTCAGTTCTTTCTGAGAGTGCCACAACACAATGTGGATGACACTGGGATCTTCAAATGTCACTTCTAGGTGAATAACTTGTCTCCAACTGCTCCAAGGTCTCTAGCAAGCATGGCATATCAGTACCTAGGATCATTTCATTCAGTACATTTTGTGAATAATGCCAAATAGGAAAGGTGTTTGTTTATAAAAATAACTTTAAACATTTCTATTTCAAAGGAAGTTGGTTATTACCTAGTTCTTATGACATCCACACAAGAATCAAAGAGAAGAATTAAAAGATGCTGCAAAATGGAGGTGTGTGGTAGAACTGGCCTGGGAGAGGGAGCAGGAGGAATGGAGTTGATTGGCTAATCATGAACAGGACCAACTGTAGACCCAAATAGTCAGAAGGAAATTACATCTGTATTAAACACTCAGTTTTCCTTGTCACTACTCCCTAAGCAATAAGGCATGGCAGTTCCTTACAGCACTTTGCACTGGCTGTTACAAGTTTCTGCAGGTGATCCCAGTGCATGGAGAATGTGCTAGGTTACATACAAGTACCACACCATTTCATAGGATCCATCAGATTTTTCAGTGTCCCACAGGGGTCCTGAAACTCCCCCCACTATGCAGTGAAGGGCAGCGGTAATTAGACTTTGAACTACAATTATAAACGGTGATTCTATTACCTTTCAGATATTTTAATGATCTAACCAAATCTTCCCGATTACCTGATGATTCTTTCCAATGTAATAAACTAACTTTACGAGCATGGCAGATCTTAAATTCTAGTAAACACAGCACTGAAAAGATCAATAGTTGTACTGGCTAGTTTTATATCAACTTGACACAAACTTGAGTCAGAGAGGGGGGAGCCTCAATTGAGAAAATACCTCTTTAAGATCAGCTACAGTTATAGGACATTTTCTTAACTAGTTACCAACGGGAGATACCACCAGGATGGCTACAATCACAAAGAAGAGTTGGCACAGACGTGGAAACTACAACCCTCAGGTGTGGCTAAACGCCATGGGGTGGCCACTCTGAAAACACCTGCACAGCCATCCTGCTTTGGGTCATTTAGCTCCTCCAACCTCTGTGCTGTCCACTCTCTGACTGTAGTGACAAAGCAGAGATTACGGAGACTTTTACTTGCTCGGGATTTCTTATCTAACGATTCAGGATAAAATGACATGACAGGTTAGATTTTTTGAAATATCAAATTAAAAACAATTAATGGACGAGGGAGATGGTGCACAGGTTTAAGAGTATGTGTTGTAACTGCAGGTGACAGTGACAGACAAGGCTCCATCTTGTCTGTCACTCTTCTACTTGGAACAATGCTGGAAACTTCCTATAAAGAAAACAACTTAAACAAGGCAGTGGTGGAGCACGCCTTTAATCCCAGCACTTGGGAGGCAGAGGCAGGTGGATTTCTGAGTTTGAGGCCAGCCTGGTCTACAGAGTGAGTTCCAGGACAGCCAGGGCTACAGAGAAACCCTGTCTCAAAAAAACCAAAAAAAAAACCAAAAAAAAAAACAGAAAGAAAAAGGAAAGGAAAACAACTTAAAACCGGAGATAAGTGCCTGATAATTTTCCAGGGAGTAAAGGACATTTTTCTGGAAAGAATATAATCCTATCATAATTTAGGGATTGTTTTTTCCTATGGAATACTTAAGATTACTTACTACGGTGTCTCCAGGGTCTAGGGGGCCTGTGCAAACTCAGCTGCTGTTGTACAGCAGCCAATGACTCTCTCCCTAAGAGACAGCTTCCTCAGCACTGCCGTGAACCTCAGCATTTTCCCTGATACAGACCCTGATTATCAGCTGCCAGGAACCTGTCAGAATAAAGCCTAGTCCTTTTAACCTCCTATGGGGTACTGTTCCTACTTCAACTGGTATCCTCCAGATTTCATATTCTAGATTTAGAGAAATTACAGAAAACCCTTATGCGAGGGAACTGATGCACTGTAGAGAGAGATCACAGCTTGGTGTCTTCAAACAGTGACATCAATAACGATTTTCTCACAATTAGTAAAAATATTTTCTAAAGACACCTTATCAGATAAGCTGTAAAGAAAAAAATTAAACATATTTTTCCTGTCCTTCATATTTTATTTCCTGTTTTTGCTTCATCACCAAAACTCCATTTCTCCAGTCAAAGGGGAAGAAGAAAGCAGATCTAGTACGAGGCTCTCTCTACAACTGAAGAGAGACATGGTGTTCAGTGAGGTACAGGCACGGGTGGTCAGGGACTCTGAGCTCTGTCCCTGTGCGCTGCGTCAGTACAACAGGGTTAGCTGGGCCTCGCAGTGCACTCCTGCCCACTGGGCAGACAGTGGGAAAAGGGTGATTTCATGGAAGGCCAGCGGTTTTCATCTTTTCTAATGCTGTGATCCTTTACAAGAGTTCCTCACATGGTGGTCACCAATCATAAAATTATTTTGTTGCTCCTTCATAACTATAGTTTTGCTACTGTTATGGATCATAATGTAAATATCTGATATGCAGGATGTCTGATATGCAAATCCTGTGAAAAGGGGTAGCAAAGCACAGGTTGAGAACCACTGTGCTAGAGCAGAGCAAAGTACTGTCACAGTCTCGATACTGACATTACATGCTAGCCATGTGCACTTGGAAACACTTTACATAACTATCTACTGTAAAGATTAAAAAAACAATAAAAACTTACTGTAAACTCTACATCTTTCCAGTCTAGATCTACATGTGAAGATCTACATGTAATTCGCATCAGTGAAAATGGCAGCTCCCTTTATGTCCTCACAGGATGGACCCTCGAGGTCTAGCACACATTCAGACCCGTAAATCCCGAGTGCAAATTAGGTGTGATGCACATAACCCGCACACCTACACTGCACACTCCTGGAGGGCAGAGTCACCCAGGCTGAGCCGGTCCCAGTTCTTGGCTCCTTCTTCTCCCCATCACTTTGCACAGTATCTGTGGTAGCACAAGCAGTAAATGTCCTTATGAAAGCTCACACAACTGCAGCAGCTCATCCTCCTCCCTAACATGCGTCAATAACTCCCTGGGGCCATTTAGGGGACGGGAACGCATACTCAGCCCTCCTGCTCCATCTCTTCATCCACATCCATAAGCAAAGACCTGTGTCTCAATCTCAGGCTAAAGCTGTTTACTGGGAAACCCTTCACTGTGAGATTGTTTCGAGCACTGTAGGATGTACGCTACTTTCAGCAGGATGATGCTCCACCCCAACCTCCCAAAGCCCCAGTAATAAAGATCTCTTTCCAGATACTGCCAAGTCTCTAGGAGCAAAACTGCTTGGTAACAGGCTCTGCCAGGCTGTTGGCCATCAGGAACACATCTGTCGATGATGGAGCAACAGGACACTTTCACATTTTAAATTACTCAGAAGGGGAAGTATTTCAAAGTGATGATAAACGGCTAAGTAAAAAGTCTCAATAGTATCTAAACACAATAAACTATATTATCATGTTTCCTTGCATGCATATACAAAGACTGATCACAATTCTATAACACCACGAGAATTTTTACTGGCCTGACTGTAGTCCTTTGGGGGAGATGTACACAACTGCAGGAGAGGAAAGTATCACATCATCATTTTACAGTGTTTTCAAGCTTGGCTTAGGGCTACTTGCCTTTCATGCCTTCATCACCTCCCTTCTCCAGAGCACACACATATAAACTATCACACTGCCCTTTACTCTTAAGCCTAGAGTGCTATGAAGTTTTAACACTATTTTCAAACTGTTTTTTGAATATTTTTGTGTACTTTCACAGTAAGTCTAATTTGAAAGGACATGGCTGGTTTACAATTGTAGATACTGGGAAAACCAAATGAACCCCAAATGGCAGACAACACTCTAGAACTGTAGGCAGGGTCTCCAGAAAAAAAACTAGAGGAAGCCAAGAATCAGCTATCAAAAAAGCACTCTAATCAGATGGGAAGATGGCCATGCTCAGGGCTACAGTAATAACAGCCACAGGAGAAGCCAGGACAGACCTTCTCCCCATGGAGCTGGGTGCTTGGTGCTGACAAGAGAAGAGAGACACCATTTCAAAGACTTCTGCTGCTGTGTCAGCAAGGCAGCCTGGAAACTCAGACCAAGTGACCCAAGACTGTGCAAGGAACCTGACAAGAAAGACTGTGGAAGACTGTGCAAGGAGACTGTGGAAAAGAAACCTGAATCAGATCTACACAGCATCTCAACAAAAGTTATAAATTAAAACAAAAGTCAAAAAACAAAAAAACCAACAGTGCAAAAGAGCATATAAATGAGTTAATTTATGTATTAAACTATGAGATTTAAAAGACATATGGTGGCAACTTGACAGAGCATTGTACTGCAATAAAAAAATAAAACATATCAAGTCAAGCCAACCTTCTGATGGGCCCATCTGTCACTCTGTTGGAGTTCCACCATGTAAATGACACACAAGGTTAAGTGAGGCACTCAGTGAGCCCACAGTAAGAGAGGCTTACACGCTGTCAGTGTTCCTTTCCAGTTCCTCTTTCCTGGGTGGCAGTGGCTGACTTCTGGTTCTAGAGACTGACTGGTGAGAACAGTCAGCGGACAACCGACCGAATGCAGACAGAACCCCCACTCACTGTGCCAGTCAACAGGAGACCTAACTAATGGGTGGCCATGTGCAATTGGTGGAACAGGCAAGCTTTTACAATTCTGGACATAAGAATTATCGATCAGAGGTGGGCGGTGCTGGCGCACACCTTTAATTCCATCACTCAGGAAGCAGAGGCAGGAGTTTCTGAGCTCAAGGCCAGC
The DNA here is from genome assembly GCA_019843965.1 of Rhynchomys soricoides. Taxonomy (NCBI): domain Eukaryota; kingdom Metazoa; phylum Chordata; class Mammalia; order Rodentia; family Muridae; genus Rhynchomys; species Rhynchomys soricoides. Next base: position 1,950,574 of record JADRCH010000137.1, read on the forward strand.
CTGGTCTACAGAGTAAGTTCCAGGACAGTCAGGGCTATACAGAGAAACCCTGTCTTGAAAAACAAAACAAAACAAAGCAAAGCAAAGAAACAAAAAAATTAGTGCTCAGATTACTTTATGAGTTACTCCAATGGAGGGGAGATTTTTTTTTGTTTACTGTTCATGAATAAAAAGTATAAAACTATTATCAAATTGACCTAAAATTAAGGAAAGACAATGTTAAAATTGTAAAGTTTTTAAATTATAATTTGAATTTTAGAGGCCAGGGTTGTATCCTAGAGTACCTGTCAGTACACGCAAGGCAATGAACTCAGTATCAGAAAAGATGATTAAATAAAAGTTGGATTTTGTTATGCTTTTCATTTTTTAAACCCTAACTAATAACTATAGATACTGAATATTAGAACTTTTAAAGTAATAGCTAACTATACTTTAAGTAAAGTGTATTTTACACACATAGAAGAGAAAGTAGAAGGCTCAAGATTTACCCAAAGTTAAATTAAGTATCTTAAACTCTGATTAACATTATGTGAAACAATCAAGACCTATGCATGAGTAAATATAATAGAGGAGACTGGGTTAATCTTGTTTAAAATACATGAATGCAATAAATAGAGGGTAGGAAAGGAGGGAAATAGTCCCAGAGACAAAATGGGCAGAAGGAAGGCATTACCTAACCTCCCTTAGCACGGAGCGGAAAGCTGCCACACGAGGACTGCAGACCAACCTTCCTCAGGGCACAGCCAGGCCCAAGAAGGCAGAGAGGGAACAACAGGCTGGTTCAGAAAGTCGGTTTCCCATCGCCATCCCTTGTGTTCCCAGGGAGCCTGAGGACCGTGTCCCTGCAGACTGGCCAGATGCAGGGCGACCTCAGCTGCCCCTATCCTAAGAACTCACGTGTGATTAGTGCTTGTCTGCCCATGTGCCAGGCTCTAGCCAGGTGGGTGCTTGTCTGCCCGTGTGCCAGGCTCTAGACAGGTGGCTTGCGTGTAGTTCCTCCCCTAATGTGACTAAGCAGCTGTGCTTTAAAGAGTACTTCCCATCCTAGAAAATGCACATTTCACAATCGTTACCTCAAGATACAAAGCAGAAAGTTGGTCATAGGATTTGTGAGCTCAAATCTCTGCTTTCTCACTGTATACATTTCCCCAAGTTTGTGCAAGGATCCTGATGCACTTTTAGGTCCACAGCTTATGACATAGGTAAGTCAGCCCATGTCATAATGATCTACTGTACACAACATATGGCCCCACACACCCATGCTCAATACATACAGTATACATCTCCTAGCGTCATACACAATCTTGCATTCTAGGGCATCAGAAAATCAAACAGTAAAACTACCATCTGATTTAGAAACATGGGACCATTTAAGGAAGATGAACTATTATAGGCAAAACAAAACTCTACAACGCAGCTTCTCAGTGATTGGGAGTTTAAATCCTTGGAACCAGGTGCTGACTCCATCGGCCTGCTCTTCTCCCTGAGGAACACAGCTACTGACAAGTATCTTCTCAAAAGAACAGTGTCCTATAGACTCTCTCCTACTTGGTGCAACTTTTTAGAGATTTGTCTTCCCATATTTTTTGCTGAACAGAATGTTGAAGTAAGCGAGCATCCAAGACGGTGAAATGGAGCTGGAGAGATGGCTCAGTGGTTAAAGTGCTGGCTGTGCAACCACAAGGACCTGAGTTCAGATCCTGGCACCCACATCACAAGCCAAGCATGGTCTCACGGTATGCTTATGTCCCCAGTGACAGACATTGTGCTGTGAGGAGCAGACAGGAGGATCACTGGGGCTTTTGGCTGTCAGGATAGCCAAAAAAAAAAAAAAAAAATTCCCAGGAGCTTCAGGTTCAAGGAAACCGCCTCAAAGAAGCAGAGCAGAGAGTGATAGAAGACACCAGACAACCCCCACCCCTCTGGCCTCTGCTTGCACACAGTCAGGCATATTTGAACACATACACACACACACACACAGAGAGAGAGAGAGAGAGAGAGAGAGAGAGAGAGAGAGAGAGGCAGACAGACAGAGAGACAGAGACATACACTAAATTATAAAGTCTACCATCTTTGCAAACCACTAAAGGTTTCTAGAAAACTTGAGTCATTATAAAAACTGTTGCAGAATAAACTGGTGTAACTCCAAGTACAGACTCACACCCTATGTCAGCACATTATAGACATAGCATTCCATGGATGACAGCTGTCATGCATAAAGAATGACTAAGTTACTAACCCTTACATCGTTCTTTTTCAATAGAGAATAATCAGAGAATCTTAATGCCAGGCTGGAAAACAGGGTTCAGCACGCTGCCCACTCCTACTGACTTCTAATCGTTTCCAGGAAAACAATACAATACAACAAAGCACCCCATTAAGGATTGGATCCTGAAGCCTTTCTGGGTCAGTGTAAATAAGCTGTGGTTAACTGTCACAACTGCCATGGCCATAGTGTACGTAGTACGCCAAGGCCAAGGGTGGACGGAATGCCAACTTACAAGCAATCATCTACGCTATTAAAGTCATCTCCCAAAGTCCTTATGATTTTGGAAAGATTACATTTTATTGATGGCTTTACATGTGTCAGGGCACAGATGGAGGTTAGGGATAACTTTCACAAGTTGGCATTCTCTCTACTTTATGAATCCTAGGGATTGGACAAAAGCACCCTCAGCCACTAAGTCATCTCACTGGCCCCTGAAGGGAAAAGACCAGTTAACCTTCCCACAGATATCCCACTGAACTACTGCACACCAAGGCTTTAACTCATGGACACCAACACCTCTCATTCCTCATCTCATACCTGGCTGCCCTTCCTATCAATCGTCCTGGACCATGCAGGAGGCTGTGGCTCCAATCCCCAAAGCTATGTCTAGTTGTAAAGCTGCAAGTTGGAGACATGTATTTTCTATCACGGGGCACAGCTTAGTGTGGAACACCTCCCTAGCATGTGTTCAAGATTCTAATTACCTGAAAAACAAACCACAGTATAACATTCAAAAACACTATCACATTTTCCTCAAAAGAAGGTAAGTATTTTTCCACGGTATTGATCATCCATTTGGGACTTCTTTGGGATACCTAACACAGACTCACTGAGAACACTGAATGAGAAGCCTGGTAACATGGTGCTCACTGTGGCTATGTGGCAGGAAAGGTAAGACTTGAGCCAGGCGACCACACACCAGATCTCCAATGGCAACTACAGCCTTCTAGAAGAGGAAACTTGGAGAAGAGCTGGGCAAAGCCTTTGCTCAGGCATCTCTGAGATCAGAAGTGAGAAGCAGATGCAAACGCACAGTACCATACTGCAGGCTGTGAAGCCCCATGCATGAAGACCTCAAGCTAGAAAAGGAAGGTACTCGGCACATTTGGGAAAGCAAAGACAAAGAGCAGCAATGTGAATTCTGGGGATTCACAGATTCTTTGTGTGTGTGTGTTTTTTTAAACAAAGAAGCAAATTACTGTTGTAAGAACCAAAGTCTGGATAAACACTAAAAACCAGCTATACGCCAAAGGCGAACATATTTAGATAAAATACAAAAAAGTTATAGCCCGTAACATAAGTTGCTATTTTTGTAATTCAGTCTGCTTAATTCAGTTTCAATGAGAATAAAGGAGCCTTCAGTCAACACACAATACTCCCAAGCTGGGGGAGATGAATTGGAGCCACCTTTGAAACCCAAGGAAAGCATGCATAAGAAAAGACATCACAGAATTAGTGACACTTCTCTGATTATCTTATGAAATGAGGTTCTCAATTATAAAAGCAGCCATGTGTTCAAGATTAACTTCTATTCTGAGTAACTAGGCCTACTCTAAGAGAAAATAGTATCTTTGAGGTCCCACTTATGATGTTTCTATAAGTAGAATATGTAATTTTGCTACAGGTTTTGTGACCTATTTCCTCAAATATTACAAGCATTGAAGTTTTTCAGCAGTTACATACTTCAGTGCTTACCTAAAACTCCCCGTTAGCCTACAGATTTTTATCAAGAAAAACAAATACATTTTACCAGAGAGCAAACTTAATCTAGAAAAGAAATTCCTGGTAGCAATATAAAGTGCTAAAGATGAAACACAGAGTGAACAATGGAAGATGATGATAATTTCATCTCTGAGGCGCCAGGCCAAACACTCCACATGGGTAGAGGAGAGGAGACCAACAGCCAGTCAAACTCGGGCGAGCACATCCTCTCTGAAGCAGTCCAATGGGCTCAAGAATGATATGCTTGTATTCTACCCTTGTGTTGTCAGGCCCAGCAGCAATGGTTTGAAGTTGGTGACTTGAGTTGAGAGCTTGAGTGGGCTGCTGTCTGCAAATACAACTTTATGACAGACAGTACAGAACTACTGGGTGTCACTGGTCACGTATACTAGCAATTAGCCAAAGTCCCAAGGTTGAGTAATATAGTTTTTACCAGAATACAGTTTATTATCGAATTTTAATGTCTACTTTAAGAAAGTCACAAAATAAAAAAGGAAGCAACGCTGCCACGCCTTGGGAGCTGTCTTGCCTATTTTAGAGAACCAGGCCACACTGGCAAGCAGAAAAGACACAGGAAGGCATCTGCCTCTGCATGGAAATGTTATTAAAAGAAAATCAATTTCTTCCTCTTCCATTAAATACATGCTGAATAAATATTTAAAGAATATTATTATTAGTTCCCAGATGACATGGGGTGGCCCATCCTGGAGCACAGGAGTAACTGCAATGTCACTGTAGTGTAACTAAGAACCCAACAGCTGAATCAACTGTGTCACACTGCACAAGGCCCTCAGGAAAAGGGATCCTCAAGGGAGAATCCAAAGAGGGCTGCTGCGAAGGAAGGAGAGGAGGGAAATGCTCCTGGGAATCTACTGTCGACTTCTGAGATCCTATAGACGGAATGCTTGCTATAAAATGGAAAACACAAGCTCTTGAAATGGCCATGAACTATCAAGTCACTACAGGGCAAAGATGGTACCACGAAAAATACCCAGTTCATCATTCTGACACTGAATTTGTTAGTGTCCCGGGGGGGGGGGGGCAAATTTGAGTGCCAGAAGCCAAAAAATATACACAACACACAACTGAAAACAAACCCCCTGATTTTACTTCTGTTCATCTAGAGGCCACTTGAACCACAGGCTGTCCTGCTGTCTTCTCAGCCTATAAGACCTCTAGACCCACAGGCAGGCTTCAGATGGGTTTCTCAAACTACTAAACAACTCTTGACTCAGCAGGTCTAAGAGACTACAGAGGACACCTACAAGTCCCTCCTCTGCAGTGAAGGACTGAACTTACTGTATTTTTGGAGGCTGCCGAAGCCCAATATCTACTCTCTTATAAGGTGGATGAGCTGGCACCCCCCAAAGTTAACCGCTTTTGTGAGGAACCATCACAAACACCATTTATTACACAACAATGACTCCAGTCCATACCGACAGACACGGGGTATTTCCACTACGCTTTCAGTATGCTGCGCTGGGAACCCTGCCAGCTTTTTTGGATTTTTTCCCCTACTGTCGGCTAGGTTGACTTAGAGTGAATGGTATGCAAATGGGATATGAATGGAAGCACTGGAACTGTGGGGTCTTCTGCAAACGCTGCAACAGCATCTGTACCGTCGAGAATTTTAGTGTTATTAGTACGCTACTTCATGTATAGTCCCTGTTTTCTCTCAGAGCTATTTGGCCTTGATGGTGCTGTCTAGGTTAGAAAGATAACCAGGGTCTGTGGGGTACTTACCTGGGAAGCAACCCTTCTCACAGAAGCTGTCTTTTGAGACTGTAACTGCAAAGGTCCTGTGATGGGCTGAGTTTTAAATTATTGTGTAAAATACTAGCAAATATGTCAAAAAAAAAAAAAAAAAAGCCCATTGCATGCTGACCTCTGAAGACTTCCAGGAGTGTATTTTATAACTGTGTGGTTTTCTGTTGGTGAGCAGAGGTTGCGGGCAAGGTGGAGTCTCTTGTCTTCCAAGATGCAGAACTCAAGTTTTATTGGCTGCATGCTGTGAGTCCCCAAAACAAAAGCCCCACCAATGCTACAGTTATTGTTTAATCTGTATGCTAAGTCTTACAGCAGAGCATAACTATAGATGCTTTTTTAAAAGTCACATCACCAGAAGATCAATACTAAAATCAAGTTTGTTAAATGGAATATTTAAATACAAATCCACATGTATTTGTATGCATGAATGTATGAATTTGTATGTGTTCAATCCCTCCTCCAATTCCAAACCAAAGCAGGGTTGAGCTGGGTAAACAGCAACAAGACACCCTCCCCCCCCCAAAAAAGGTATTTTCTCTGCCTGTCAAAGAGCCACAATTAGATCTGATGCAGGACTATGACAGACCTGCCAGCCATTGAGAGCTGCATGGCTAACTGCTTGTTCTACTGTGAACTGGCAACAGTCATCTTTAATGATTTGATCCAGCTGCCAGTTTGGCAGATTAATGTGGTTCATTGAGAAACTGTATCTTAGGTCCTCACTGCAGGTCCCCAGTATACCATTTATTATGTGCAAATGCACAGCCCAGAAGCTGCACTACACCACCACTTAGCTCCAGCAAGGAAGGAAAATAAGAAAATTGCCCCAGATCACCACCCACAAGCTTTCTTATTCACGATCAAGACATCTAAATTTAAACCGAGGGGAAAAGATGCTATATCACACACATCCTTCCAGTCAGGAAGAGAAAGTTAATATCTGTAGAGCCTTCAACCACAGGAACTCAGAGACACTTCACATCAATTATTTAAGAAACAGCTAATCTCTTATAGAGCAAAGGAAAGGGAGGTTTAGGTCACTTGACCAGAGTATAAACAAGGTTTGCTTCCTTCCTTTCCCTGCCAATATAAAAGGAAGAGAGAAGCCGACTGAGTTCTCAGAGAAAGCCGATCGATCATTTTAAGGCTATTCCTCTGACCAAGAGCTATTTCTAAACAATGATGCACTTTTCGTAACCGTTAGCCTTACCGTATATTAAAAGTGTCTATGCCATACAACATGTATGTTACAGATGTGTCTGCGGTCAACACTAACAGCTAGGATGTTAATAGTCTGCACACTCACACAGCAAGACTTAACAAATAGAACTCAAACCTTCTTCTGTAAGGCTCCCCCTTTCTCAATGTTCACAGAAGAAAAGCCATTTAAAAACATTCTCCCGGGTTCCATTTGTAAAAGCCTTTGTTTCAAAATGCTACAATAAAGTGTCATAGTGACTCTATAAGCTTTGTGTTTGAAATCTTGATAATATTTAATACTGATGACTTTTAAGGCATGATTAGGGAATTATGGATGCTTTAAAAATAAGTATATAATATATGTAGCATATAATATATGTAGCATATAATATATGTACTATATTATATATGTAGTATATAATATATGTAGTATATAATAATTAACATAGTTATATAATCAAGTATTTTGTCGGTTTTCTTTTTATGTTCATTTTTCAAAATGATTCTTCCATCAAAAAGGCCATCATTTTTCGTAAAGGAAGAAAAGGTTAGAAAAGAACCATACTGGCAAATTAGAAACAATTCAGAGAGAATACAAGGATGTGTCCTTTCACTCAGAATTAATAATCAACCTTCATTAATGTCAAGGAATGGAAAGCAAGATCTGCGATGCCACAGGGGACAACTCAAGGACAATAAGCACCTTTGCCATCCCCACTCCATAACTTTTCTATAGGGAGCTCCAAGGATAGATCTCTTGAGAGCCCCACAGCTTTGTCTCCAGCCTAACAAGGTCTTCTAACTCACAGCACTAACACAGACTACTCTCTTGCTTCAGGAAAAGCTTTTCTACTGAAGTTCCCAGTGACAGCGCTATGTGAGTCACCCACAATGAAGTAGAACAGGGTCAACAGTCTAGGAGAGGCCCCCAGCCTCTTCACAGTAGAACCAATGTTCTGCATTCCATGTAACCCATTGGTTTTCCACTCAGGGTTCCTATTACTTGAAATTGTGTTCAACATTCAAAACTATGTGTGCCTTTTTCATGTGAGCTATCGTCCACTCTACTCTTGGTCTGTAGTCTTAATGCCTTAGCTATGAATAGCGCTAAAACCTACAGATTAGGTTATGGCCATGATATATGCAGTGAGCTTGACCAAATGCTAAAGACCCTGAGTTGAACATGTAGGTGCTGCATTGTGTTAGACTGAGTGCTGCCTCTGCTGTTTTGCTTTCCTTCTTCCAGACTGGGCATCATTGTATCCTGCAGTCCTCAGCCCTTCCTGCTCAGATGTCCACACTGAGGTCATGGTGTAAAGCACCACACCAGCCTCTACCATCTTCCCACTAACTAGTGCTCTACACCTTCCTTCCTTCCTTCCTTTCTTTTTTTTTTTTTTTTTTTTTGTTTTTTGCTTTTTTTTCGAGACAAGGTTTCTCTGTGTTACCCTGGCTGTCCTGGAACTCACTCTGTAGACCAGGCTGGCCTTAAACTCAGAAATCCCCCTGTCTCTGCCTCCCAAATGCTGGGATTAAAGGCATGCGCCACCACTGCCCAGCGCATTACACCTTTCTTGAGTGAGTCCTAACAGGCTCTGGAAACCATACCTGGGTTTAAATCCTGACTTCATCAGGTAGCAGCAAACTGCTTAAAAGTCCCATTTTGGCTTCCTTACCTGTAAATAGGGTAATATCTACCTCAGAGAATTGTAGGAAACTTTTGTGAAGTTACCATGTATAAAGCACTTAGACTAAAGCTCAGATGACCCATCAATAATCTCTGCTTCCTGAACTGTATTTAATTGCTGTACTGAAGCTCTATGTTTACCATTTCCTTAACCTATTAGCAAGATATGTATTTGATTACAGTAGCTTCATCAGAGAGAAAGAGTTTATCTTACTCCACTAAACTGACCATAGAGGACAATGGAACATCTAAGCTGTGACACAGAAAAGAAACACACACACACACACACACACACACACACACACACACACACGTCACAGAGGTCCATTCACTTCATTGAAAAGGTAGTGTATTACTGCCCTGTCTGACAAAGTAGCCACCAGCTACATGCATCTACTTCTACTTCAGTTAAGTCTGGTCCTCTGGCACACTAGCTACTCTCAACAGTGTCCGGTGACTAATGGCTAGCTTACTGCACAGAGCTACAGGGCTAGCCAACAGTTTTGAGTATTCTCTGGGTTGGGTACCGGTCTAGATACTGATAAACCAGCCAGCCCCCATCTTAGGCTAGAGAGCTATCTTATAGTAAAGACAAACCAGGTTCATCCCTGTTTATGATTAAATCTGTTTTTCAGGGATTGGGCTATGCCTGCCTGTAACCTTAACTACAAAACAGCTCTGCACTGCCTGTCCCAGGAGACAGCAACCGTGTCTCTGCTTTAGAGCTGTAATGACCACACTGCAACCCACCTTCCTTAGGGCTACCTTGACTACCTGTTACTATGACCACCTTGTTCCAACCACCTTGCAACCAGGTCTCTGTTTCAAGAGGTCGTCAGACTAACTTGTTATGCTTATGGACGGCTCCTGCAACCCCATCTATTCTGCCCTCCAAATCCTCCGTTTGTGAACCCCCTACCCAAGTATGAAAACCTTGTCTTCCTCACAGCCAATGCTGACCTCTTGAACCTGCCTTAGGGAGAGGCTGCCCTTGTACGGGAAGTTTTTTAAAAAAAGCTTGCTTTTATTGATTTGGCCACAATGAACCAGGTCTGTGGTCTTTCTCCTCACATCGTTGGGATTAACAGTGTATTGGTAGGCATGGGCAGGGATACGTAAAAATAAGCCATCTCCATCCTTAAAGAGTACGCGCTGTCCAGTGAGCAAACAGCAGTGGTTACAATAGCTAGACTGGAGGTAGCAGTATGTATGAGAGTAACTGATTCTGCAGTACCTACTCTGAGTTCTAGGCCAATGAGTAACATTCCCATCCTTTATCAACCTGCAGACAAGTTTGTTCATGCAGCCTTGTGCAGCAAGTAATGCTGTTCCCTACACATCCCTGAACCATCAGAACCAAAGATGACAACATCTGGACAGAATGTTAGTCCTGTCCTTCTGGTGCTTTATACCAAAGAGAAAAACCATTCTGCCACACCAGAGTTTTCCTTGTCTCTCCAAAGAGACAGCTCTGAAGGACTGTCTCTGTTGGCATGCTCAGTGCCGTACCAAGTGCAGTGCCTAATGACACTGAGAAACTAACCCCACAAAGGAGGAGAGGCATATTTTTAGGCCAAAAGGGAAGGCTAGATCGCAAGGAAAGAGAAAAAACAGGAAAAGGCAAGATTTGTGGACAAGCAGGGCAACTGTAGGACATGAGACAGGACTGTAACCCAAACTGCCGAAGCCTGAATGCTTCCCTGGCTGGGAGCCTGGTCCCATTAGCCAGTGAATGAAGACCGGCCACTGTCAAGCAAAACAGCCAGATAATGAGAGGTTTTCAAAAAGCAAATCTGGAGAATGGATGCGAGGCATACAGTAACAGAAGAAGTCTCATGGAGGCAGAAGGTGGGAAGGACAACCTAAGGGAACTGATTTCAGAGACTTGCAGGAAAATAATTGGCTCCAACTACTAACAGACTCTAAGCAGCACAGTGGCATCTAAAAATGTTTGCTGTCTAAATTAATGAGGAAGAAAATGAGATCACTTTAAATTAGTAGTAAACAAAGCCAGTTGCACAACTGTCCACTGAAAAACGACTACAACATACGATAACCATCCCTGTCGCTCATAATCTGGCTCTTTGAAGACAGATAGACAGAGAGAGAGAGAAGGCACAGGCAAGGGCATGGGAAGATGCCATCCTCTTTGGGCACTTGCTAATGACTAGGAAAGATGCCAGCCAGAGAGAGCTTAATCCATTTTACAGACACACAAAGACAAACCCTGGGATTCTATACTACCAAACTACCCAGAAACTAAGGAACCCCAGGTAAAAGGGACCCTCAAAGTAGCAAGCATGACACCCACTCAACCTTTGACCTCAAGACATGTGCTGAATCGCAGCACTGTGGGAATCGGGAAGGCCCAAAGAGACTAAAAACAAAGCTAAGAAGGGCTCTCCTCAGGCCTTACTATATTTGAAATCCAGAACTTACCAACAAGAAGCATCTTAGTAAAGACATCAAACTTCAACTCAGACCTTGATAGGGTCCCGAACCAGATGGGAGGCTATCAGCATAAGCGGAATCTGGCCACATGTCATATCTCAATCACAGATGAGTCCACGTGAGAATGTGCCTCTAACTGCTAAGTGAGCAGATGAGCTCCTACTTGGAGAAACTGTCATTCAGATCTTCATTTTTTTTTCTTTCTTTTTTTTTTTTTTTTTTAAAAAATCACAATCCAAGGAAAAACAATCAGATAATAAAAAACAAGAGAATAAAAACATTTCATAACAATGAGTAATGCACCCAAGAAAACACATACACACATTGAGAAGTGCATGCACTTTAAGACTTCAAAGATAAAACCCAGTAACTGGATATTGGAAAGAAAAGATAAATGAATCAGAAGACAAGTTAGCAGAAAATATCCAAACTGACATAGGGGTGGGGGACCAATGGAAACCATGAAATGACCCAACATCAGTATAAGGCAAATCTAAAAGGGAACAAAGATGACTGAATACACATAGTATATATGTGTATTTCTATAGGAATGCTTGTGAAGCCAGCACTCAGCTGAGAAAGGAGATCATGGAGTTAAGACCAGCTAAAGCGACAAAGACGACTGTCTCAAAAACAGAGTGAGAGCACACACTAGGAAAATTTCCAAGTGACAAAAGGTGGCAAGACAAAGGCAAATTCAAGAAAAGCATCTACAAACTACAAAATAACTACCAGGAAAGGCTCTAAGAAAATCATAAGGCTTAAAAACCAAAGACAAATAAATAGTAATCCCAAAGGCAGCAAAAGAAATTCTAGCCATGAAAAAGAGAGGCACAAAGGCTGGAGGCACAGGGAGGGAGGCCATGCGCACTGGAAACTCCCTTGAGGGTGGCTCAAGCTGCAGAGCCTGACTCTAAAGATGAAGTGCACACATTTGCACAACACAGAGACTTCACTACATTCATATATATCCAGTGTCTAAAACACCACCGAGAGGAGTTTGTTGAGCGAAGGGAAGATCACCCGGATGCAAACATGGGAATGGAGATCCCAGAGTGTAACTGTTAGGATCATCTAAGTACTGACTTTCGAAACAAGAGCATTACTGCTATTACCACTGTCACTATTATTTAACAATAATGATGTCTTTGGTTTAAAATAAACCAAAGAGTCAAAGAGGAGTAGATGGGACTAAGATGTAGTAAAGCCCTTTCTTTTTCCTGAGAGTGAAGACAGTAACTTTACCCCAGGTCCAAGTAAAGCAAAGAGTATGGTCATCTCTAGTGTAAGCAGTACAGACCAGTAGGAAGAGTGAGAACACACCGAGGAGTGGATTGAGTATGTTTCTAACAGGAAGGGCTGCCTTGGGAGTGGAAACAGACCCAGGGAAGGTGTGTATTGGTTACCAGGCTGTAACAGCAGGGCTCACTCAGACTCATTTCAAGGCCAAAGAAGGTCACAGAGCAAAGCATGAGAGTGAAAAGCCCTGGCTCCCACAGGGACGTGGACCACCCAGGGATTCATTCTCAGGCAACAACCCAGCCTCACATGCACAAGGCGGGACTTGAGAGAAGGAGAGATCACACAGTGAGCACAAACTTGGAAAGTGCAATGGACTTCTTTCCGCTGAATGTCAGGGGGGAAGGTCAACAGCAAGCTACTGTCACAGCTCAGTGGCTGCCTAGCATGCCACAGGCCTGACTTCGAACCTCAGAATCACAAAAGCAGAGCTAGTCAATACAGATAGACTAGACTGATCAGGATTAGTAAGTTTGACTTAGATGATATAGATGGTACATCACACCCAGGTTTCAAAACCTGTACAGTAGGTAGGTCTCAACAAACAACCTATCTGTGACATCATGGTGCCATGAAGTCCAGGCCCCAGGTAATAGCAGAATAAAACATGTTGCCAATAACAGAACACAGGTAGAAAATCCCCAATGCTTAAATGGTGTATAACTCATTTCTAAGTAACCCATGGGCCAACAGAAACAGCACAGTGAAAATCTTAAAGCATTGTGAATTATTTTTGAAATTTAAAAATGTTATGAATTAAGCAATAATAAAAAGAACACCAGTTAAACGTCCATGGTCTAGCTAAGTTTTTACGTAGAGGGAGCTTTCCTACCCAAATGAACGCGTGTACTAAGACAGGAGGGCTGGCCATGGATGAAAGACTTAAGAATAGCAAGTAAATTCTGTTAAAGTAGGAGGGGAAAGATAAGATAGAAACTAGCAGAACCTGAAGTTGAAGTTGGCTTCCTGAAATCACCGAGATAAGGAGACACAGGTTACTAGTAAGCAGATAAGTTTTAAAAGCAAGGGTCACCAATATGGCCAGCTGAAAAAATTCAAGTCGAGGTGAATTCAGGTAACCTGTCAGAACCCTGAAAAAGCAAAACCTGACATAGTAAGAATGCAGACAGTCCTGCAGGTGCCAAGGAAACGTTACCAATAATCTGCAGAAAAACAAACAAACAAATAAACACCCCAGCTGGTCCTGTAGTCCTGCTACTGAATTCCTTGGAACATTTATGGATGAAATGAAATCAATGCCCACAAACTCTTACCAAAAAATTCTGAAACATTTCCAAGATCATTTTATGAGGTCAATGTAATCGTGACACCTAGATTTGCCAAAGATGTTTACAAGAAATTAAAATAGTTAATCAACCTTTTCCACGAACAAAATTGCAAGCATCTGATGTGAGGAATGAGCTAGCATACTAAAAAAATGCGGGGCTGGAGAGATGGCTCAGAGCACTTTGTTGCTCTTGCGGAGACACAGGTTCGTTTCCCAGCATCCACATTGTCATTCATAACTATCAGTAAATAAATCCAGTTCCAGAAGATCCAATGTCTTCTTGTGACCACAGATACCAGGCAGGCATGTAGTTGATGCACACATACACAGAGAAAATCATATATAAAATTAAGTAAATCCATAAATAAAGTTTGTTTTTGTTTTTTTTTTAAAGAAAACAAAATGCAGCTATTTGTGGTGACATATGCTTCTAACCCCAGAACTCAGAAGGCTGAGCCAGGAGGATGGAGATCCAGCTAGCCTGGGCTATCCGGATACACTGGAGACCTGGACCTGGTCTCAAAACAAAAGCCAAAGGGAGACGGCAAAGTGAAATAGGCACAGTCAACTGGAAGGTCAATGGTTTGGTTTTTAATTATGACGTTGGCACCTTCCCATCTACGATTCAGTGACTGACCTATTTTTAGCACAACGACTGCATCCCTGAGAACTTTAAGGACTACTCACAAGACAGAAGACATGTTGAAGAACAGCCGTGACGCCACTGTTGCCCACAGGGTTTACACACCTGCTGTGGTGCTGGGAACTCAATCCCTAATGTGGCAGTGGTGAGGTGGGGACTTAGGAAGGGCTTAGACTTCTCCCAGTCTCCTCTTCTCCTTCACCCTGCATGTGCTCTCTGGACTTACAGCAGCAAGGAATGATATGCAACTATGCAATTCGTTAAGTAACTGATATCTACTAGAATCAGTTTAAGATGACAATGTGGTTTTATCCTTAGTTGTATGGACGATGTTTATATGACTGCATAAAAAAGCCAAGGATTTCTAAAGCAAAATTGTTCTTTTCTATTAAAGAAAATCAAAGATATCGCAGTAATATTTTGTCTAGACATAGTAAAGTGCTGCTGAGATATAACACTGACCTTTAACAGTTTTCCTTACCAAAAAGAACATTTTCTCCTCAAAAGCTAGTCATTACAAAAAGTAAATCCAGTCATGGAATACTGCCCAGAGAAGAGAGGGCATTAAAAGGTGCCAGTAGGTTTGACTGGGTCAATAGTCACGCTGTAGATAAGCAGCCCCAGCATGAGATAGAAGCGCAAGGCTCGGGAGCACTCAGCAGCCACGGCATCCTATGTGCTACATACATGAAGCATTCCAAGAGGCACCTGTACAGGGAAGGTCTGCTGTGGAACAAAAGTGAACATAAGAAGACTCAAGGGGGCCATATGCCTAAAGGAAGCCCCCAGCCCAGCAGTTAGAGATGCAGCAGGCTTCTCTAAAACCATGCCAACCTCAAAGTCACCAAACATGCCACAAAGCTGCATAACTTGGGTCTCATCTCAACTCTGAAGCAGTGACTCAAAGAAAGATCTGGGAAGAAATCTGAGGCACCAGTAGGAAAAGGTGCCCAAGGACCTTACAGTGTCTGTCTGCTTGGGTGGGGGAGGCACAGAATGCCCTCACAATGCCATCTGACCCAAATTCCCTTCATGACTTGGTGCTCTTGGCTCTGAAACCTCAGGTTTCTCATTCTCCTTGAACCCAGGGTGTACAGAGCACTAGGAAACCAAAGATAGACCAAGGCCTTGAACTAAAGACAACATGACGGGGCATTTTACTTTTCTGAAGACAGACTCCTGAACAACCTGCCCAGACATCATTTGTTCTTCCTTAACGTGAATTAAACTAGAGAAAGGTTGACTTTTATATCCCCAGCAAATTTTAGTCAGCAACCATAAACAGAGAAGGGCAGGCAAGCATCTGACTCCAAAAAATCCTACGTATCAAACAGCAGCTAAAACACCGGAGAGCTTGGTCACTTCTAAGCTGGCTTCTGCGCTACGCCATTCCTCAAAGACTTGCAACGTGTACATCCGTCACGCTACTCACCTCACAGAGCAAACAGAGTGAAATGCTTGACTTACCTTATTTATGAACTAAGTGTGAATCTATTTTGCAATCTTGCAATCACTAAAAATATTAATAAGATGTTATTAATATTAAAATATTAATAAGCATATTAATAAGAGTGCTGTTTCTGAACATACTCTCTAGTTCTTAAAATAAGCTCACCAGCAGGGAAGGTAAATTTATTTTGGTCTTTCTTTCATTATTGTTATTTGTTCTGGTTTTTTGAGACAAGGTCCCATAAACCTATGGTGATCACCCTGCCTCAGCTTCCCTTTGGCTAGGATGATGGCTGGGGTTTCAAGAGCTTTCCTAAAGGAAAATGAAAAGCCTAGCTCACAAAGGGGCACAAACCGAGTAGGATATATCTACCACCTACTAGCTTACCAGATCATGATACTTTGTATTCCACTTCCAACTATGTTTACGTTAGAAGTCAGCTACCTAATGAAAGTGAATTTATAAAATTGTGAATTAAATAAAATAACTTTTCTAGATGTCCTTTTATTTAAAAAAAAAAAAAAAAAACCAAAAAACTAATTTTGCCTTTGGCTTCGGATGAGTCAAATCTACTGGAATTTTTACAGAGAAGCCTTTTCAACAGATGGTCAATATTTAAATGTGCTCTTGGAATGGTCTCTCCATAGCACTGGATTCTTCTGAGCAGCAGGTACTTTCTCTCTTGGGCTTTAAAGTCTTTGAGAGTAAAGCTCTGCCCATCATCTCAACACTAAGTCAACAGCAGTTCTATTAACTGGAAGGCACAGCCACAGAACCTCTGGGCACTTGTGTTCGAGGTGTACAAGGTGTACTGCTGCCACTGGCACCCCCTCCCAGAATTCTTCTTCCACATTCCTCTGCAAACTCCACTCAGTTCATCTGAACAGTAGAAGGGGGTGACGGTGGGAGTGGGGCAGGAAAGCTCACCCACATGGTAGGGGCCAGAAGACACACAGACAGCAAGCAAGTTCTAACTTTCTTATTCTCAGACTTGGACTGACTTCATTTTATATACCAGAGATCCAAAAAAGGCAGACAACCAGGGCCTGGCATTTACATACAGCAGTGTGCAATCACAGTTTTTGCAGTAAACTCAGAACAGAGTCGACAGCATTCAAAACACTGGCCCCAAGTCATCAAAACTCAGCTAGACAGGCTTGTGGCCCACATTATAAGCACAGTACTCAGACTGAGGCAGGAGGATTACTAGTGTGAAGCCTGGGCAACATAACATAGCCAGTACTTAAATCAAAAAGAAACAAACAAGGACAGTTAAACTAAGTACACTACATCCTATTTCAACAAAGTAGCAACTCAAAAAAGATCACACTGGGTTGTTTCGAAACACAACCTTCATGAACTGGGAAAAAGTCACCAACTCAAAGCCACCCAGGGTGCCTGCCCAGGCTATAATGAAGAAAGGAACTTAAAAGTCAAAGAGCATACACCCTCCATGTTACGAGGACCAGCAAAGTGAGCACCGGCTATCACTAACAGAAGGACGCCCCAGCGGTAATATCTTACAGCACGGTCTCCATACTCAAGAGCAACAGTCAGAGCAGACAGACAGCATAAACTCCCTACCTACCAGCACGTGCCGGACCCTTTCCCTTCCTAAGTAACACGCTCAGGACCACTTCATGAGTCAAATGTTTCTCAACAGTTTTAAAACACCAATTCTGATTTAGAAACCATGGAAGACAGTAACAGTTCTAGGACACTTGTCCTCACACCTCACCAAGTGTAAAACCATCACCAAAGCACTGGGGAAAACCATTCAGAGAAAGGAAAGCTGACTTGGGCCTAAAACAAACTAAACTCCATTTTGGCTCAAACTCTGGGATCACGCAGTCAAGTAAAACAACCAGACTCACTCCACAGAGATGCTGCTGACTGCGCTGTATTACCAACTCACAGACATGAAGCAGGACGATCTTCAGGTCCTTACCTTGAAGGGCTCTCCCAACTTCAACAGGGGAAAAAACAGTGTTTGTGGCAGGAAAATGATAAAGGAACTGTAAGCTAGGGAGGGACCCGCATTTCATGCCAGGATACTTTCCCAATAGTGACAGTTCTGTTTTCGGATCCTGTCTGGCATGGCTTCTCACGGGTCATTTTATGTTAACTCAGGAAATCGACCAAAGTTCACACTGAAAGGAAATTTATTTTAGTTATTTCCTGCCCACTAGAGGGCTCCAAAAATATTTTTTTCATGACTAGAAGAAATAAACCAAACATTACAATTAAAGTATTCTATGAAGCATATGAAACGTACCGACAAAACCAAATGCCACCATAGCTTTTGCCCCCAGACTACAAACTGTGGATCCGAACCTGCTTCCTCAACGTAGCAGCAGCGTGCCTCACTGTCCTCAGTGGGCTTCTCTACATAGTCTCTATCTTTCTGCTTTAGACAGGGTCTAACTGTACAGCTCTGGCTAGCCTAAAACTTACTTTGTAGACCAGGCTGGCCTTGAACTCCCAGGATCCACCTCCTCTGACTCAAGAGCACAGGATTAAAGGTGTACACACCACACCGGCTCACCGTGGTTAGCAGATAGGTTTGTGATGTGATGATGTCCTAAAGCCATAAAGTGCAATTCTAGTCCAAAGTCCTAAGTTCTCTCCCAAAGGAAGAAACACAGCCCACCTACGGTGACCTTTCCCAATTCAGAGTGAGGTCATCGTCCTCATCACCGTCTCCACCTGTCTCCCTACCAAGTCCCATCACTCACATATCACTACGCCACGACTACAGCCCAAGGAAGACCACAAACTGTGAACTCAGTTTTAAAAACGTAAAGGAAACTGTTTAAATATGACGTATTATAATGAAATTCTGCTCCGATATTTTCAGTTATTTTTCCCACACGCAGATTGCTACACTGAGATATTAGTAAATGTGTTTCCAACTCAATCACTATTAACAAAGAAAAACCAGCATCTCCTGTAAATACACTTATGCTCCTAGAGTGTGTGTGTGTGTGTGTGTGTGTGTACACTGCAGAAAGGAGAAGGCTCCTTGCAAATTATTATATAGAAGGTACAACAAATGCATTAATCACAGACGCACTTTATCCTTCTAAATTTGGATAAAGTATTTTTTACAGTAAAACAAAAATGTACTTAAAGTTTAAAAGTAAATTTTAGTGAATCCTAGTCACAAAATTAAAACTAGTGTTAAAATACCGGATCACAAAATGAGCCACAATCGTAGCCATAAGAAGACTTTATGTCAACTGAGTTAGCAATTATCATCCGGCTGGAAGGAATTACCGCAAAGGAAACAAGACAGGGGTTCTAACATCAGTGCCCCGCCCCACCTCCTGGGCAGGATGTTTCCAGGGCTGACAGGCACCATTAAGATGTAAAGGAGCAGAAGAACATTTGTTTCTAAATAGCAAAGCGGAGAGCTGTCAACACTTGAAAGGTTCATATTACAGCACCTAACAGAAAGATTTTGCACTTGCAAGTTCAGGCCAGGAACAGTTCATATCCTAATCAATTTAGAGCCAGGCTGCAAGGAAATGTTACTTGGTGGGAACATCTGTGCTCCTGAAGATAGATGGCTTTCAAAATCAAAAAGTGGTAAGCCGTTCTCACTTCAAGTCACCAATGCAAACTAAAATTGTCAGTTTTTGGTATGAGGAGTTTAGGACTTAACTGTGTGTGTGTGTGTGTGTGTGTGTGTGTGTGTGTGTTAAGAATTCTACACGCTTATCAAACGAAGATCCTTCTGATGGAAAACTAAAACTTAAGTAATGGAAAAATGGTTGCTTACAGGATTTTCCCAATCATATTGTCCAGCAAGGTGAATACGAGACACAAAACCCACTTAGAACTTGGAAGTCTGCACAGGCTACCTCTGAGGAGCATCACTAGGCATTCTATGTTTATTACATAATATTGCTTTGCCCTTGCATATCACCTTTAATCGGGGATCTCAAAGCACCACTGAGTCATCAAGGCCTTAACACACAATCTCAAACAGACAAGAAGAGTTTGTAATTGCAGCGATTAATAAAACCTTGTCCCTACTTCAGTCCCCCAAGCCCAACACAGCTTCCAATCTTCAGAGATGGCAGTCCCCAAATGACCCCAATGTGTGGTTCATGCTGGGCATTCCACTCTTCCTTTATCACTGGGCCCACAGAAAGTAGTGCACCGCTTTAACTAGACACATCTGTTTCATTACAACTTCTCTGACAGAAGGGATGGCACTCAGGTGGGTGTAGCCTTCACTGTGCAGAGGATAGAAAATGGAAGCTTTACAAGGAGCAAATCTTTGCCGGAAGCTAGGAGCCCACAGATCGCTCCTCACACAGAGGAAGAAGCATTTGCAGTTCTGTGTAGAGACCTCTCCAGGCAACTTTGAGAAGAGTGTAAAGGGAACCTTGGCAACCACACAGGCAGGCAGGAGACCGTTCCCCCTGCACACATCAAGAAGGAAGAACAGCTAAAAGGACAGAGTTTAAAGACTCCGGAAGCAAAGGCTGCGAGCGATGAGGCCACCAGGGAGGCAGACCCAGTGGTTCCTCTGCATTTGAATAGCATATTAAGTGGAAAATCAAACAAACACAATACCTTCAAACCAAGGTCAAAATACACGGTTTAGGGTCAATTTTTCTTTTAAAAATATGTAAAACAGATCATCCCCCTATAGAAATGTTTGACATTTTAAAACTGCAATCATTAGCAAAGTTCAATTTTGGGTTTGCACTGTAATGCACACACATTCAAATGTCAACCTGACGTAAGTGGGCCCGATTACATTAACTTCGATTCTTTCAGAGACAGGATCATTCATCTCCCTGCTCCTTGCATTATGTCTGCCCGAGGGAATGCAAAGTGTCACGTCTCCACTCCCACAAACCCACCCCTCAGCACGGCGATGCTACACAGTAACTGTCAGGCAACACTCACGGCCCTAACATTTAGAAACCAAAGGAAAAAGCCTCAATAAACAAGAGCACTTTTTGTTTCCAGTTCTCAACGCCCAGTGACCCAGGCTCAATAAACATGCTTAACTGGCTTAAAACAAACAATAGACAAACAAAAACCTAAACTGCAAAACTGTTAAACAGGTACCAAGAAACCTTGGAATGTCTATATTTTAAAAAAGGACCTCTTACTCGCTCAGCCTAGAGCTGAAAAACACTTAAACAGCTCGGGTTGTCATAGGTGTTCAGCTAGACGTTTCGAAGGGCTCGCAGCAAGACTTTTTCCAAAGAGGTACGCCGCTGTCCCTGAAACGTGTCAAGTGTGCACCTACGTCTGACCGATCCTGTCTGTCACTGAGCTAGACAGCCTCTTCTTATCCTAGGTATCCAGCACGGTGCCCGTCCCCGGCTGTGCCCACACAACCCCTGACGCTTTCCCGAAGCGCTTAAATCCAAGCCTTCAGAGCCTTCTAGCAATCAGGAAGGAATTTCCTCCGTTTCCACTGCATTTCCCTGCCTCCGGCGACTTAGAAAACACAGCCGATCCAGTGACTCCCAGTGGTTTTTTAAAAAAAAAAAAGAAAAGAAAAGAAAAAAGAAGAAGCAAAACCACACCAAAAACCAGTGCTTCCTAAAAAAAAAAATGAGGGGGGGTGGGGAGCAGAAGAGTCAACTTCTCCAAAGCCAAGTAGACTGGCTTTTCCAGAAGTGTCCCCTATTAGTCCCCTCCCTCCCCCCCCGGGCCCCAGAAACCTTCGCCCGGACGCCAGCGTCGTCTTCGGATGAAATCAGATTGGAAACCCACAATACAATCCGAATGTCAGAACTTATCGTTCACTCACCATATCCGCCGGGACATGACTGGACATCTTGCCTTCTGAGAGTGGGCCAGAGATTTACGCAGAAAACAAAACAAAAACAAGAGCAGAAGTGCTGGAGCTCTACGGGGGGGGGAAAAAATCAAAAACCTTCACAATTCTGATCGGTTCGTGCTGAGCTTTTTTTTTCCCCCCCCAAAAAAACCCAAAAAGTAGAAGTTACGTGGGAGCACAAGAGCTTCTGGGGCGAGAGGAGCGAGGGGAGTCGATCGTCAGCAGCAGTAGCAGCTCCAGGACCCGCCGCGCCAGGTGGACAGAGCCGAGTGACACACGGACATGGAGCGGGGTGGGAGGGGGTTAAATGCGCCGTCCTCTTTCCCCGGCCCAGGCGGTGATTCACACGCGCTCGCGACTCAGGTCCTCATTAAAGCCCCGGCGACGAAGTGTACAGATAACTATGTGGCTACACATCGAGCGCGGAGCTGAGAGCGGCCGGGGCCGCCGAGAAGCTCAGCGCGCGCCGCGGGGCCGCACAGCCGGGCCGCGCGCAGCCGCGCTCAAGGGCATCGACCTCGCCGGCCGCCGAGCCGAGCCGAACCGGGCCCAGCCGAACCGAGCGCAGCTACTGGGGGGCTCAGGCCGCGGGCGCCACGGCGCAGCCGCGCGGATCCGGCCGCATCGCGTCCGTGCTCCGGCCGCCTCCGCCTCGCTGCCTTCCGCGGCGTCTTCCGGGGGCTCCTCCCTTAGCTTGGGAACAGCTCCCCCTCAGAGCCCTGACTCTCCGCCTCCTCCTCCACTTCTCAAGCCCACACGCCCCGGCCGCCTCCTGTCATCGCCTCAGCCCAACATGGCGGCGGTGGCGGCTGCTGGTGCCCGAGAGCCGATTTGGGAAGAGCGCCCCCACCTCCCCCGCCCCCCGTCTGCGCTTGTTCCCTCCGTCACAACGGAGCCCTCTCGGGGCATCATGGGAAATGTAGTTCGTGCAGGTGAGGGGAAGGGGCCGCCAAGGCGGCCTTGCCTGCATCGATGCCACGCCCCCGCATAGCAACAGTTGCTAGGAAAGGATAGCTCCCTTGTCTCGCTTCAGTTTAGAGGCTCTTGCCCTGGAGTCAGTCCCTACCTGTGTCCAGAGATGCCATGATCACGCCGATTGTTGGAGGAAAATAACTTGCACGGAGAAATTCCCTCGCGCACTGTGTTGACACAGTTAAAATAGGACACACCGTGGTGCAGAAGCATGCGTTTTAATTATTGCAAGTTCTCCACATCCTGCAATCTCAAACCATTTCAGTGAGTGAGTTAATCTTTAGGTCTCCTCAACATGACAGTTTGAAGATCAGAAAGAATCATTGATTTCCAATAAGGCCAGGAAGTTCAACAGAAACAAGGCTCTTGTGAAGCAGAGGCAATGTTTGAACACACGTTTCCTGAAGTCCCAGGGCTATAAAGCTACAATCTGCTTAACTTAAATGACCAGAAACTGTATTAGGCACAATAGTGGTCTCATGCCAAATCTGTAGCAGAGGCTACATGTAGATTCACTCACTTCCCAGCCTAGCCCCTGTTTGACCCGGTGACAGAACTGTATTATGAATTTAAAACAGCATAATATTATGCTAAAGCTAGAAGATTTAAGTTAAAAAAAAAATGGGTCTACCACAGATATAGAATCAGAAACCACAGGTATTCAGTTGATCCTTATTCATATCTCAGGCCTTTCGGAAGGGCAGTCTTCACACGATACTAATTACACCCACCTATAGCTGTGACATCACCTATAAAGCAGCCTTGCCTATCTTCCAGGGCTGAAGTCTGGGTACTGTTAAGGATGACTTCATGCATGGCACATAAATCGTTTTGTAAGTAACAGCACATCTTCTGACGTGAACTGTGGCTACGCATCCTTTCTCTCTGGGCACACATTGCTCATGGGCAGACATGAACTTTGCAGTCCCTATCCCCAGGGAACCTGTGTCATTCCCCATAACCATCTCTCCAGTCATGTTTTTCCTCATCGGATGAGAACTCACAGGACACTTAAGAGGACCTACCTGTCTCTTGAGTGGCGGCCTGGCTGAAGAAATTCCATGCACTCCTAGGGGCCTATATCACAGACCCAGCTCCCTAAGAATCCAAATGTAGAGGAAAACAGAGGTCTGGGTTCACCCCAATGTGGTGTCTATATTTTAGCATCGGTGGGTTCCATGGTTTTCCACAGCCACTGTTGGTGTGTTTTCTCTGTGTATGTGTTTAATATGCACCGGACTCCTTCCCCACCATCAATTCTCCTGGAAATCCAGACAATCGAAACTCTTCAATCCACCAACAGATTCTGGAGTACTGGATTACTATTTATTTATTTATTTATTTATTTAGATTTTTCAAGACAGGGTTTCTCTGTGTAGCCCTGGCTGTCCTGGAGACCAGGCTGTAGACCAGGCTGGCTTCGAACTCAGAAATCCGCCTGCCTCTGCCTCCCAAGTGCTGGGATAAAAGGCCTGGATTACCATTTAAAGATGCTCACCAGATTAATTCCCCATGCTACACCTACTCCACCCCTCCCCCATGGCTCTGCCCGACCTAAGTGCTATTGAAAGGAAAGAAGCAGAAGTTAGCAGAACAAAGGGAAGCTGTCCACCAGCCCCTTTGCCAGGAATGTAACAACCCCTACTTCAAACCCAAGACCTCAAGTGTCTTCTATCAGATGCTGCCTGCCACTGCCCCTTTTGTATAAGGACGCATCTTTCAAAAGTAAGCTTACTGAACCTGGTTGGTTGCATTTCTAATTACTCAAATAAGACAGGCTGAGATATTATTATCAACAAAACTCATTGAAACCCTTTCCTGAATTCAAGAGTGAAGGAGCATTGCAGAACACATATGGACTTCTCCTTGGTGCTGCCTTTACTGTGGAGAGTGAAGTGAGGGGCTGCTGAGAGGAGCCTGCCTGGCCACAGCAGGGAAGGGTAACATCATCCAGAGTGCCTCCGATCTATTGTCAGCATCACCCGGGAGGCAGAAGATGACACAGCAGTTTTGATTTGGAAAAACTAACCTCACAAGAAATCAAAGAGCTAACTCTGCCACGAAAGAGTCTTTGCTGATCCTCTCTGACACTCTGACTTTCTTCCAGAGGCTTCTTCTAAATCTCTATGGGCCCTTCTAAGGATGGGTGATGACATTGTGAGCCTGTCAAAAATAGCTACTGTAAATTTGTAGAGATGAAAAGGTTTTTTTTTTTTTTTTTTTTTTTTGGTTTTTCGAGACAGGGTTTCTCTGTGTAGCCCTGGCTATCCTGGAACTCACTCTGTAGACCAGGCTGGCCTTGAACTAAGAAATCCGCTTGCCTCTGCCTCCCGAGTGCTGGGATTAAAGGCGTGCGCCACCACTGCCCGGCGAAATGGGTTTTCTAAGGTGGAGTCACGGGGTCACTGGGAGGAAGAACATATTAGAGAATTTGGGTATGACAATGGTCACATTGGGTATGGTGAAGGCAGCCTGTAATCAGGGTCACATAACAAGACCCCCACCTCAAACAAGGCAAAACAAAAATGTGCCAAACTGTGAATATTCTAGAAACTACTGATTGTGCACTTTAGAAGTTCTTTTTCAAGCTTTAAAATTTGTGTGTGTGTGTGTGTGTGTGTGTGTATGTGTGTGTGATGTGCATGTGGCTACCCATGGAGGCCATTTAAGAGCATCAAAGTCTCAGGAAATGAAGCTACAGGCAGTTGTAAGCCACCCTATGTGGGTTCTGGTTCTCCCGGAAGGGCAGACAGTGTTCATAACCACTGAGACATCTCTCTAGCCCTAGAAGACATTTTTTTTGGTGGTGGTGGTGGGGTTTTTTTGTTTTGTTTTTCTTGTTTGTTTTTGTTTGTGAGACCGTGTTCCTCTGTGTAACCCTGGATGTCCCGACTGGCCACAATCTCAGAGATCCGCCTGCCTCTGCCTCCTGAGTGCTGGGATTAAAATCGTGTACTGCCACCACCACCCGGCTGGTTATTTTATAATAGCAGTAAAATACATATAAATCAAACTTACTATCCTAACCTGTTTTAGTAGGACGGTTCTGTGACATTACATCCGTCCCCTCTGAAGAGCCTTCCACACCTCTGCTCTTTCCGGTTCAGCTTTGTACAGCTCCCCTCCCCGACTCCCGACTTTCCGTTTAGACAATTGTTTCCAACTGTGTTCAGTACTTCAGGTGAAGGGAAAGAACTCTTGCCTTTTTTTTTTTTTGAATGACCTGTTTCCTTTGGCATAATATCTTCAAGGTTCATCCCTGTTGTAACCTGTGACATTTTTTATTTCCTTTCATTTTTGAAGGGTAAGTAATAGTCCATTGAATGCACATCTATGGACAGACCTTCTCACTACTGAGAACTGGCTGGATATATAAATTATATCTCAATAAAATAAATAATGAATAAATGTATCTATTTTGGTGTGTATAAATATATAAAGACCTCAATATGTAAATTATATCTCAATAAAAGTTTCCAAAAGGCCACAGCTGCTGTGTCTTAAGCACGTCTCTTCTCACAATTACCCTTTAAGTGTCTTCCCAAGCAAACTGGATGAAAGTGAGGCCAGAGAACAGGGTGGAGAATGATGTCTGGAAGGCCTTACATGCAGGCTACAAAATTAGCATAGGAGAAAAACCTGCCAGCCAAGGCTGACTAGAAATGGCAGGAGCCACTGGTACAGTGACAGAGATACTCCAGATTGTCTGAAGGTGACCTGTGGCTCAGGATACAGGTCATGTGATAAGCTGCATACACCTCTGGGTGGGGATTTAAGATCCCTAACCAGACATGTGACGCATGAAGCAACACTCAGAGTTAGGTGAACAGAGCATGCGTGGAACAGCTTGAGCTATGCAAATGGCCCCCAAAGCCCGTAAAAGCGTGTACTGTGAAGCTGCTGTGTTTCCTTGCTCTGCCCTGCTCCATCCCTTGCAATGTGTCTAATAATCCCTTCTAGTTCTGCTTCCCACCAATTTATCTCTCTGGTCAACTCCTTGTTCAAAGACACCAAGACCCTTCTGGATGCGCCCACCAAACCCAGATATCCACCCGGAACTAAAGAATGACTTGGCTTATACTGTGGACGTGTTTCTGTCAGTAAGGCAGCTGTGGGACCTGAATTATGCCACCAGCACTCACATAAAGAAGCCACATGGTCGTGTGACCCAGAGACAGAGGGAGGAAAAGAGACAGAAGCCTGGGCTCTCAGGCCAGCCACGGTAGCCAATGGGAGATCTCTGGACTTATGAGAGAGTCTGTCTCAAAAACTAAGGTAGAGAAATAAGAAGATGGCTCCGTGGGGTCAAAGCATTTCCCACCAAGGTTAAGGACGTGAGTTCAGATCCTCAGAACCAAAGGAAAAGCCATATATAGTGGTTTAAGCCTCTTTAAGAGACTCATGGAAGGTTGCTAGCTGCCTAGCCTGGTTTAAAACAGTGGTTCTCAATCTTCCTAATGCTGCGGCCCGGGGCCTTTAATACAGTTCCTCAAGTCACAGTGACCTTCCAATTATTTTCGTTGCTTCTTCACAACTGCAATGTTGCTACTGTTGTGACTCATAACGTAAATATCTGTGTTTTCTGATGATCTCAAGAGGCCCCTGTGAAAGGGTTGTCCAACTCACAAAGAAGCCACACCCCCAGACTGAGACCCATTTGACTGGAAAGATGGGAAGATGAGCACTGCCTAGGAATGGTCTGATTGCTACATGCAGGCCCTGGCATACAGGTACCAGACCACAAGAACGTGCGTGTACACTCATACACGCTCATGTATCACACACATGCAAACACACACATGCAGGAGCACACACACAAATCACACACATGCACGCAAACTCACGTCACACACACATACACACATACACATACGCTTTCAAATTACACACAGACACATACACATATACATACAGACACACAGTTGCACACACATATATGCACATATGCTTTCACATCTACACACACGTGCATGAACACACACACAAATCACACACATGTACACAAACTCACGTCACACATCCATACACACACACACTCATACGATTTCACATCACACACACAGACACACACACATACATATACACACAGACACACAGTTGCACACACATGTATGCACACTCACATGCTTTCACATCTCCTACACACTCACATCACTCAGACAAACACACACACACACAACACAAACACACAATTTAAATTTGAAAAAAAAAGGCAAAGGGAAGTTAAGGAAAATCCCTTCGGTTGCCCGTGGCTTCCATATCCAAGTGCTTACATAGACAGATAAAACAAAATAAAATCAAGGAGGAAAAAGAACTCCATGTCCTTCTGTGAGATATCCCTTCATGTAGTCACCTCACTATGCCGTTTGTTCTTTTACAAAATGGTCAGCAAGGAAGGAAATGCCACAAAGAACAGAGAAAGGCTTCCTCAGTGCCTGGGGATGAGGGGACCCAGTGGACATATCTCACACCATGGGCTTGGAAGGATCTGAGCTTGTAAAATGGTCTTGGTCACCGCCGTCTGACTTTGCTCAAGGGGATTCAGTCTACAGGTGCCCCGAACCCTGGCGCAGACCGAGACACTGGGACCAAGGAAGTCTCTAGTCATGCCTAACATTCTTAAGTCACCTCATTGACTCAAGCCAGCATAAGAGTCACTTCAAATATTTAAGTGTAAAATCCTATCATGCTTATGCAGTGACCTAAGATTAGACATATAGGCAAAAGGTTATCTGTGAGTTTGAAAGCCATTTTTTTTTTTTCGGGCTATTATGAAAACCCAGTCTCGACCCTCATCGAATTCTTTTGATGTCTCCCATTACTCTCTGAGAAGAGACCTAAGCAGCTCACCTGAATCGCCAAGTCCCTGGTGATTTGCCTCCTTCCTCCAGCAGCCTCTAACCTTGGTGCAACTCCAACTCCCAACAGCCACTGGGGCAAGGGAGTGTTTCAGCCACTTCTCCTCGTGCCCCTTGTCCTTGAGTACTCAGTGCATGCATTCCCTTCCCGACCAGCCCATCTGTTAGCCTGTCCTTCTCATGCCTGAATGTCACGCACCTCAAGGGTTCTCTGCTTCAATCCCTTTCCGTTCTCAGGTGCCCACGGCTTATTCCCACGAGGACATTCATTCCCTCACGACGCGACATTTTCTCCTAGTCTGTATCTCTTACTAGACTCTCAACCAAGGAGGGTGGGGAGCATCTTGGGACAGGGACTTGGTTTGGTGTCAGGGCGAGGTCAACGTCTTGGTGGTTAGATACAGCAAAGAGGGGAGAACGAAGAGCATCGAGGCTTGATTCTTCCTTGGACCACCGGGATGCGACCACAGATACCTTTACAAACACACAATGGGTGGTCCAAGAACCAGAAAACACTCCGAGGATGGCTTTTGTTGTGTCCTGTACAAATGTTCCACAATGCACTTCTTCCTGGTGTGCCTACACTTTTGCCTACATTGTGGGATCGTCAAAGGAGCAGTTGCTGACGGCGGAAGGAAGTTTAGAGATGACATCATCTCCACCTTCTTTTTTAACAAACGAGGAAACGAAGGCTTCTTTAGAAGCAGCCACATTCTCTCTCAGACGGTCTGAGAAACAAAGACAGAAGGACCCCTGTGGTGTTGTGGAATTGTTGAGTTACTGCACAGCTTTATATGAAATCATGACCAATATGCTCCCAAGTATAGAACTTAGCACCAAATCGGCATCATAAGACACAATGATCAGTATTTCTTTTTCTGGTTTTTCGAGACAGGGTTTCTCTGTGTAGCCCTGGCTGTCCTGGAACTCACTCTGTAGACCAGGCTGGCCTCGAACTCAGAGATCCGCCTGCCTCTGCCTCCCGAGTGCTAGGATTAAAGGCGTGCGCCACCACTGCCCGGCTAATGATCAGTCTTTCTGGTGTTCATTGTCAGAGCATTCTGCCCACAATTATAGGGCTATTTTATGAAAAAAAAGTGTTAATGCCAAAAGTAGTAAAATTTTATTCAAGACATTTTCTAGCTCTGTGTAAGCAGTATGTTCCGCCCAGCACAGGCAAGCAAATTCTCCTTAATACTAATGTTATAATTGTGTTTATCTTGTGATCCAATAAACTCCAGCCCAGTCACAGCAGGCAGTTTTATGGGTGTTTTAACTTTATTTTTTATTGCTAGAATTATCATCCTTACTAGAATCCCTAAAAGAGTTATTATCATTACTCTGCACGTTCAGATTTTGTTGCTCTGCATTCGCCAAGGGGACCCCCAAATTGTAAGTGTGGTGACATCCTTCTGTGACGCCAGTGCTTGAGAGGCTAAGACAGGAGGGTTACAGGTTTGAAGCCAGCTTGGACTCAAGTAAATAGATACCTACCTAAAGCTACTGAAATTGTATTAATATTTAAAAGGGCTGCATTGAGGATCCATGATATGTTTCTCCAACCCTCCAGCCTGTTCTTGGAGGTTTTCCATTGACAAGAGACTGTGACCGTTGGAAAATGGCCACAACCAGAGCATGGCCTATCTGTCATGGCTGATTCAGTTCTTGGGTCAGGCGTGTTGGGCAAGAGCCCACGAGTGTGGATTTCATGACCATGTATCCTAAACTGAATAACACAGTTAGCATGCACCTTCTCCAGCACACTGACAGAAACTTCAGGAAAGAACCGGTCCTCACTGGCTCATAGAGCAGTCATCGAAAGAGCTGATCACCTTCTCACTTGGCATCTGGTCTGGCTGCCAGGAGCCTGCCCATCAGATTACAGGGTCATCTTTCTTGCAAGATTCAGAGATGATTAATTGATCGGGATGCCAACCTTTGACTTGATGCCACAGAGAAGAAAGGATCTGAAGTGAACTCAGACAGACAGACAAACAGAGAGAATAAATATCCTGAGTAAGTGTGTAGATACAACCTTCATAACCTGACCAACATTTACCAGTTGTAGAAGGTGGGTAACTTACTAGCTTTCTTCACTTATTAATGTTTTTAAAAAATCAGAAATCAGAAAATTAAAAATAGAAAAGCATATATTTGGACCGTTTTGGCCAAACTCGTATTTGGGGCTGGAGAAATGACGGCTCAGTGGTTACCAGCACCGGCTGCTTTTTCAGTGGACCCAGGTTCCATTTCCAACACCCACATGGTGGCTCACAAACCGCCTGAACACCAATTCTAGGGGATCTGATGCCCTCCATAGGCAAACCATGGAGGCAGAATACTCCTATGCATAAAATAAAAAAAAGAAATTGAAAAACATACAGATTTAAAGTTTCAGATATTTTCTAGTGTGCCCTAAGCATCCAGTAAGTAACTGTTAGACTATCCCAATGAAGCAAGCTGCTGCTTTTTCCATTCGATAAGACCCCAGTTGAGCCAGTCTCTCATGGTGTGTTTTTACCTGCTCCTTCAAGTTCGGCGTCCATCTGCCCACACTGCCTATCCTTCCTTACAGAGATCAATGGGAATGCATTATGGGAAGATTAGCTCAAGGAATAAAACAGTCAAACCAAGAAGGCTGCGAACGTACATTCAAGTCGAAAGCTCAGTAGATGCCCGCTCCACAGGGAAAGGGGTCAAGTCAGAGATTGTTCAGATTCGGACCCATAGGATTAGCTCTCAGCATCCGCCCTTGCTCCTAGGGAGCCCACCCCTCTTCCTTCCAAGCCCCCACCTCTACCCACTTTAGCTATCCACTCCATCTTGGTCTTGACAAACTTGTCCCAACAAACCGGCCTTCCTGTCCCTTACAGGCTGGCTGCCTGCTGTCCTTGTCTTACATTTCTTCTGCTGAGCATTGACTGTATACTGCATCGTTGCACCAAGGAAATGGTAAGGGAAAGGGAACATTGAGTGCCGGAAAAGTGGGCAAGCTGGCTCTACCGACCGCACACCAACCGGTGGACCTTCCCTTAGAAAGGAAACTTGCTGCGATTGCCTTTCTTAAGAAAACCAGGCTGATTTATCTTTGGATGCTCTCCCCCGCCCCTCTTCCCTTTACATCAAGAATCTCTTTTGGCCGGGCTGTGGTGGCGCAGGCCTTTAGTCCCAGCACTTGGGAGGCAGAGACAGGTGGATTTCTGAGTTGGAGGCCAGCCTGGTCTACAGAGTGAGTTCCAGGACAGCCAGGGCTACACAGAGAAACCCTGTCTCCAAAAACCAAAAGAAAAAAAAAAAAAGAATCTCTCAAATCCAGTCACTCTCCAGAGCCAAGGCTCCCATATTCATGGAGCCAACTGACTGACTGACTGTGTGCTGGAAGTATTTACAGAAGAATGCCAAGCTGCATTTGCACCGAATAGGTGCACGTGTTTCTCTCTTGCCACGACAAGATGTACTTGTCACTGCCAACAACTTGGCATGACTTGGGCAGTAGTTCTATCAGATTAGGTATTAGATATGAATGCCAGATGACTTAAGGTACATGGGAAGATGCGCGTGGCTTGCCAGGAAATTCCATGGCACGTCATATGGGTGCTTGAGTATCTGAGGCATCTGTGCTGATGCCTGAACCACTTACAAGGACATCCCTTGCAATCTGTGGGCACTCAAAGCTGCTGCACAGAGGCTCACAGGAGCCATTTCCTTCTATTCTCATGTGTGTGTGTGTTTGTATGTATGTGTGCATGCTTTGCTTATGTATATGTGTTTATGTGTCTGTGTTTGTATGTATATGTGTGTGCTTGTGTGTATGTGTGTGTTTGTGTGTACGTGGTGTGTGTGTGTGCTTGTGTGTATGTGTGTGTTTGTATGTATGTGTGCATGTTTGTGTGTCTGTATTTATGTGTGTGTTTGTGTGTGTGTGTGCTTGTGTGTATGTGTGTGTTTGTATGTGTGCATGTTTGTGTGTCTGTATTTATGTGTGTGTGTTTGTGTGTGTATGTGTGTGTGTTTGTGTGTATGTGTGTGTATGTGTGTGTGTTTGTGTGTATGTGTGTGTGCTTGTGTGTATGTGTGTGTTTGTATGTGTGCATGTTTGTGTGTCTGTGTTTATGTGTCTGTATTTGTGTGTGTGTGTGTTCTGTAGAGTTTAATCAGGGTTTCTTGCATGAATGCTGGAATCCACATGCATGGTGTCCCTGGGAGCAGTATAGTAGCCCAGGTCAAAGCCATGCTTTGGGGGCCCCACCTACTTTAAGGGACATCTGTTTTGTTTTCTCATATCCTGCACACTTCACCCCAGCTGGTGAGCTAAGACTTTCAACTGCCAAATACCAGGCACATCTTTCATATTTTGTCACCCTGGATCACTGCCCTGATTTCTTGACACCATGGGTCACTCCCTCACCTGTGACTCCGGAATCAGAATGGATTCCAGCTTTACCACTCACTGGCACTATGGGCACACTCACTGAATCTAGGTGAAGTGTGAGCATCTAAGCTATAAAACATGGCCAACCACAGAATTTGTCTTCTAGGGTTGTTTTGAGGACGAAAGGAAAGCATTTAGACAGTGCAGGAGAGATATGTATTAACTCATCATGGTGGGTATATTTTTTTAAAATGGCCTGGAGGGGAGTTGAGAGGGTGGTAGAGGCAGAGAAAGGCAGAGAGGGGGAGGTAGAAGAAAAGAATGGAGGCCAGCCATGAGCACGGGGAGAGAGAGGAAGAAGGGAAGAGCCCAAGAGGCAAGAGGAGGAGGGGCAAGCAGCCCCTTTTATAGTAGGTCGCCTACCTGGCTGTTGCCAGGCAACTGTGGGGCGGAGCTTAAACAGACCGCTAACAATGAGGGTTCCCTTTTCTGGTTTTTGGAGCACCTCTTTGCCTTCATTAACATCTTTATCTCCATTGATGTCCATACCTTAATTGACCCTGGAATGTTGATATTCTCCATCCACGTGCCCAACCATGGTCTTCTCCCCCCCCCCCCCTCGTTCTCCTTCTCCTGTCCTCCCTCTCTCTCTCCCTCCCTCCCTCTCTCCCTCCCTCCTTCCCTCCCTCCCTCCCTCATCTGTCCGTCTGGACATCCTCCACACCACAGACTGCCAATGTCTCATTGACTTGTCTAATTTCACGACTCAGGCATAGACTGCTCCCCTGGGCTCCAGCCAGACACCCTGGCTTCCTACTAGACCTTTTTTGGGGTTGTCTGGCTGGAGTCCCAAAGCCAACACACTGCGAACCAAAGCATCCCACACTTGTCCCAAGCCTTTCCTCTCCACCTTCATCATCTTTCTTTCCCTTAGCATTTTCCCATGGCTCAACTCCAACACCCACATCCTACCGAATCTACCTCTTAAGAGATTCTGGGCTGACCAGTCACATTGCATACCCGTGGGGTGGTTTTTTTTTCTTCCTAATTTGTTTTCCCATCACTTTTCCTCCGATCAGTTGCCACCTATGATTCCCTCCCGTGTACCCAGGCTCAATCTGTCTAGTAAAGTCTGGACATCAGAGGTCCCAAGCACGGTGGGGTACAATCACTTATCTGTGGGGAAAGTTTGAAAATAATGTAATTGTCACAGAGGGGAAAAAAACCAGTTCACACAGTCACTCTTCATTTAAAAGGATATTCTTCCTTTTTTGACGTGTGGGTGTCTATGTGTGTCTATATTCATATGTGTGTGTGTGTGTGTGTGTGTGTGTGTGTGTGTGTGTGCGCATACCTGGCTGGGAGCCACAGGACAACTTTGGGGTGTGATTTTCCCAAGAAGA
This sequence comes from Rhynchomys soricoides, assembly GCA_019843965.1. Taxonomy (NCBI): domain Eukaryota; kingdom Metazoa; phylum Chordata; class Mammalia; order Rodentia; family Muridae; genus Rhynchomys; species Rhynchomys soricoides. Next base: position 1,984,767 of record JADRCH010000137.1, read on the forward strand.
ATGCCATCCGCTTTGAGCTTTTCTGTTGTTGCCGTTTCGAGGCTGGGCCTCTCTCTCTCTCTCTCTCTCTCTCTTTCTCTCTCTCTCTTTCTCAGCTTGTTGACTTGTGAGTCAAGGATCAGATCCTCCTGCAAGGCAAGGATTTCATTGCACCTTCTCGACACCCTCCCTTCCTGTCTCTTTAGGGTTAAGATGGCTGCTTTTGAAGTCTGGGCCCATCTCCTGTCCCTCAGTGATGGGAGAAGGGTTCACAAGTCCCCACCCCTCACCTCCCAGGAGCTAGTGCCAGTTAGTGGTTTCCAGGGAAAGGGGAGCCTTTTTCTTCAGTTGTAGCTGCTGGTTAGTTGCTCATGCTCCAGTAAATACTGCCTCACCCTTGATTAAGCAAGAAACCCTGGCTAAACTTTGTGGAACACACATACACACACGCAAACACACATAATCACACACACAAACACACATACATACACACAAACACTCATGCATACATATACACACACATACAGTCACAAACAAGCACATGCACACTAATACACATACATGCATACACACACAGAAACACACAAACACATATACATCTACACACAAACATGCTCACAAACACACATGCACACTAACAAACACACATACAGTCACACATACACACATATACACATACACACATATACACATGCACACACACACAAACACACATACACACACAAACACATATACTTACACACACTATATATATTTATATATATATGACATTATTACAGACTATCTTTAACCCATATGTAAAGTATGCATATTACACAGTATACAAGTATATTGTTTGACGGTAGCTCAGCATCCTGTGGGCCAAATGATCTATATCTAGTACCCCAGTCCCAGCTCAGGGCTGCTTCCTCTCTCTCTAGATCTGACTCTAGTAGAGTGAGACCTTTCACATCTGCACATGCCACAGCCCATTGCACACACTGTACCGATAGCTGGTCCTACCCGGGGCCTGGATGTCCCTTGCCAGCGTGGGGGTCTGCGTGGGGCCTCAGACCCATGAGGGCCGTGCCGCAGTGGTCTGATGAAGAAGGCTATTATTCAGTTTGTTTTTAATCTGAAAGTACATTGATTTGACAACAATGAGACATTTTAGAATTGTAACACAGAGGGGGTAAACACAGCCAGTCTCTCGGGGCTTCCAAACACAAATCATAAACTTTGCAGGAAAGTGGATGGGCTTAGATATAATATTAATGAAACTCAGTTAATCTCAGAAAGAAAAGAACTGAACGTTCTCCCTCATATTTGGCTCTTAGCCTATAGGGTAGCTATGAGAAAACATCTAAAAGCCCACTTTTGCTGTGAGTGTGGGGGCGGGGCGGCCGTTAAGGAATGGTAACTGCTTAGGAGGTGCAAATAGATAGGATTGTGAAATGAACAAAAAGCGAGAAAGTGTTCAAAATTGTTTATTTTATTGTATTTTTATCTCTTGAGAGTCTCATACCATCTTCCCAACGGGAAGTCGTTTCTTTATTACGTTCATTGCATTGTCTTAGGTTGGCAGGGAAACAGAGGTGGGGAGGGAGGAGGGTGGGAGGGGTAAGGGAGTGGAGGTGCAGGGGTGGGGATGGGGTTGGAATGGGGTGTGGGTGGGAGGTTGCTGGTTCTGACTCACAATCAAAGCTGGCCTCTGCCCCCGAGTAGGCACGGCTTGGCAGTTTCAAAGTTCCGCATGGACTTGTGGGTAGCGTTTTCTCCAAATGCTCCCCTCCGTGGTGTTGTCTTTACTTCACTTGTCTAACCCCGATTGCACACCCAAGTGGCAGGCATGAGAGTGCAGTGAGCAGTACTTCAGTGAGCTGCTCAGGGAAGAGATGGCAACGCTGTGATTGGCGTTTATTTGTTATTGGTTTTCAGTTTCATTGTACGTGTGTGGGGAGGGTCAGGCGCATATGTACATGTGCGCATGCGCGCATGCGCGCATGCTGGACCCAGAGATGTTGGATTCCTCTGGAGTTGCAGGTACAGGCAGTTGTGAGCCACCAGACATGGGGGTTGGGAGCCAAACTAGGGCTCTACGCTACGCCAGTAGACTGCCTTAGTTGAGGGGTCATCTCTCTAGTGCCTGTTATTGTTCGGTCTTTTCTTCTTCTTCGTCATCATCATCAACATTATTATTATTATCGTTATTATTATTATTAAATCTGTATGGGGGTTTTGCCCATATGCGTATCTGTGCATCACATGTGTGCCTGGTGCCCTGTGGGTTTTGGGAATCAGACCTAAGTCCTCTCTGCAAGAGCACCCAGCACTCTGAACCTTGGAACCATCTCTCCAATTTCCTTTGTTGTTTTAAAAGCCAAGAGGCGTGGCTGGAGAGGTAGCTCAGCAGTTAAGAGCACTGACTACTCTTCCAGAGGTCCTGAGTTCAATTCCCAGCAACCACGTGGTGGCTCATAACCATCTGTAATGGGATCCAATGCCTTCTTCTGGTGTGTCTGAAGACAGCTACTATTAAACAAAACAAAAGCCGATAGGCACATTTCACAATGCAGGCAAGGCATACTCTGTTGTGTTTGAACAGACCAGAAATTATAAACACTCAGACTTACTTTGAAACTGAAACACACAGGTTCGAAACCAGCCTCACACTTCGAGAGTAAGTATGGGGTTTCCCTAGAATACATTTTTTTGTATATATAAAACACTAGAGCAATTTGCATGCACAAGGATGTATTAGGTAACATCAGATACTGACCGGAAGATTTAGCCCCATCAATATCTCTCTGTCTGTCTGTCTATCTATCTATCTACCTATCTACCTGTCTGTCTGTCTATCTCTCTGTTGATAGTTAACCTTTAACAAATTATCTTCTCATAGCTCTTAGTCAGCACAGAGCACACTTTACCCCAGAAACTTCTGGGCGTAGCATCGAATCCAGGTCGGACACCGACAGTAATGGAAGAGGAAGGAACAATATAACCAGGCATGAAATTTTCAGAGGAATAAGCCAACCAACATCAGCTGACACAATCAAGAGGCAAAAAAGGGCACAGGTACCTCCCACCTGTCCTGTCTCTCCTCTTAGGACCCAGGGCAGATTCTGGTCCTCTCCATCCATCTGGGCTTCAGTTCCGAAGTCACGGCTTAGTCCTGAACTGCTTTGTTACTTTAATTAAAAAGAATCACACCCATCTCAAGGAGGTAAATGCTTTTTGGGAATGTAGATAAATGTTTGAACCCCGTGCATACTCTCTCACTTTTCCTCTAGTTCCAGAGCTGTCGCAGAGGAAACAATCTAAAAACCTGAGGGTCTCAGTTCCTTTGGGTTCGAATGACCCTTTGACAGATATGCTGCATACCAGATATTTACATTACGATTCAAAACATGGGCGAAATTACAGTTGAAGAAGTGGATATAAGTGATGGATTTATGGTTGGGGATCACCACCCATGAGGAACTGTACTAAAGAGTCACAGCTCCCGGCCGTGGTGGCGCACTCCTTTAATCCCAGCACTTGGGAGGCAGAGGCAGGTGGATTTCGGAGTTCGAGGCCAGCCTGGTCTACAGAGTGAGTTCCAGGACAGCCAGGGCTACACAGAGAAACCCTGTCTCCAAAAACCAAAACCAAACCAAACCAAACCAAAACAAAAGAGTCGCAGCATTAAGAAGGTTGAGAACCACTGGTCTAGAGTTAGCCCTGGGCGTCTTCTTGAATTCTATCATGGATCTACCATTTTATGTGTGTGGGAATGAGAAAAAAGGAGTAGAAAGAAAAAGGAGGGGACGACAGTGACATTAGCTAGACCCAAGTGACCATCTATGTCACACAGTAAGTACCTTGGGCTTTGTAAAGCATTTCATGCAATCAGTTCAGCTCTTGGAAAACAGTTTCCTCTGAGATTAAAGCATTCCATCCTGCAGGAAGTGCCTTAAACAGGAAGGTAAACCACTCAAAATAACTTCAGGAAGTCCCTGAAACTGACCGCATTCACTAGGTCCCTCTCTGCCAGAGTAAGCAATGCATGCTGAGAGTCCCTCACAGACAGAAGGAAGCTGAGCTGGGAAGAAGATAATGAGACCAGATAAGCTGCCTGGAAAAAGTGAAAACCATCCGCAAGCTGCCTGGAAGAGGTTTAGATCAGAGTCACCTGGAGACATGCTTCAGCCTGTGGAGGCATCAACAGGTTGTGCGCTGTGCTCCAGGTTCCCAGCTTTGGGAGCTGTCACCCATGCTGGGGTGGGCCTTGGTGATACAGCGGTCTTTGAGCCATTTCTGCTCCTGTAAGGAACCCCTCACCCATACACCTGTGCGTAACCCAATACAACTCATTGGTTCACCATGTTGGATTTGGGTGGTTATCTATTTTGGTTTGTTGTGTGTTCCCTTTGTGAGGTGAGTAGATGTGACATGTCATGACTCCCAAGGAAACATTTTGTCACACAACATGTGTGTGTGTGTGTGTGTGTCTGTCTGTCTATTGGAGATGATGGCTAGCAACTCCCTTACAGTCCCTGAAGTTCACACCCAACATCTGTTTCTTTCTGAGAAGCTTGAAGAAGGAGGCAGTTTGGCCAAGTAGCATTTTAGCAGGGCATGGTGGTGCATGCCTGCAACCCTAGCTCTTAGGAGACTGAAGCAAGAAGATCTGTGCAGGTTCAAGGACAGCCTGAAGCTCCATGGTGTGCTGCTGCAGGACGGTCTAGGACATAATGAGACACTGCTTTGAAGGGAAAAAAACAACCTTTTTTAGAAGTGCCATATGGTAATTTTTACTGACTCAGTAATGCAGAGTTAAAAACCTCAGAACACAAACTTCCCGTTCGGTACCTCGAGCCTGTAAGTATGTTTCTCTTCCATAAACAGACAGAATGGTCAAGAAGTTTCAGGGATCCAGAAATAAGTTACCAGCATAGTGAAATGCTGGCTTTTGGGTGTCTTTTCTTTTAAGGGTCTGGCTGATTCCTCAAATCCACTCTTGGGCTTATCTTTTTTTTTCCTAGAAAGCTGTTCCTGCCGGGCAGTGGTGGCGCACGCCTTTAATCCCAGCACTCAGGAGACAGAGGCAGGCGGATTTCTGAGTTGGAGGCCAGCCAGGGCTATACAGAGAAACTTTGTCTCAAAAAACAAAACAAAACAAACAGAAAGAAAGAAAGAAAAAGAAAGTTGTTCCTATCTTTATAGAAATATGATTTTAGGTGATTCTGCATCGTGAGCCAGTTTTTAAAAATGGACTCAATGCTTATTGCTTAAAAATGAATCACACCACCAATATTTGTTTAGGCTAAAACAATGGCAGGGTTAGGAGCATCTCCTGGGCAGACCCGTGACCTTTTACCCTTTCTTCTCTTGCCCCATTCCTGGGAGGTGCAAGTAGCTCCAAGCTCTTTTGCCTTTAAAAGAGTTCTAAGGGAGTGTCTGCCCCACTTCACGCTCAGGTTTCCTTCCAGGCAGCCCATGGAGGCAAATGAATGGTGGTTTTTGTTGTCATTGTTGTTGTTGTACACCTGGTTGTGCTTTACCTCCTACCTGGTGGTTTTACTGGGCTCACACTGCATAGCAATTAAATTAACAGGCTAACCTACTATAAATAAGGTCACTCCTTTGGAAGGGACCAATTTACAGATCCCAAAATACTTTAGGGGAGGGTTCTTGTTATTGTCGGAGACATTCCTCTTTGCCAAAAATTAGACGCCATTTATATTTGAGTCTTGTTCTCCTTGGGAATTCAGATGTGCAGAAGCCTCGGGTTGACACACAATGACAGCGATGAAGCCAAGGACAAAATGAAACCTCTTAATTATAAACCACAGCTAGTTCATTGTCAAGGATGTGCTGCAAAGCCCCCAGCAGCTGTTGGGTGAACTTCTGTGCTCTGCTAAACGTTGGAGCGCCTCTGAGCTGGCTCCATGTTCCGTCTTATTTATAGCAGTGTAGATGGGGTTGCTTTCATTCTTGTAAAAACTTCTTTGCCAACTGCAAGATATCACAGAGCTTTTGTATCAAGGATAGAGACCTACGAGGTTTGGAAAGGGTCTAGTTTTATGGGATAACTCACCATGGATTGTTGAATAAAAATGGGACATTTTAAAAAAATATATTGATTTTTATTTTATGTGAGAGAGTGTTTGCTTGCATGTGTGTATGTATGTGTACTGTGTGCGTGCTTGGTGCTGTCAGAGGTCAGAAGAGTGTGTCAGATGCCCTGCAATTGGAGGTTGGACTTACACTTGTGACATGTCATGTGGGTGCTGAGAATTGAACTCAGATCCTCTGTAAGAGCAGCATGTGCTCTTAACCACCGAGTCATCTTTCCAGCCTTGTTTTTTTTTTTTTTTTAAATTTAAATCTTTTAAAAATGTTGTTTATTATTTTAGTTTGTTTGTGTTAGCCTATATTTTAAGTTCAGCCAACCTAATTGGCTGTGGTAATTAACGTGCCCAACAAAGACAGTGATGGTGCAGGTTAGGTTAGACTGAATTGGGAAGACTTCTCTGAAGAGGGACATTTAACCTGGACCTCTGACAGGAAAACAAGCCAAGGAAGATAAAGGAGAAATCCAAGGTCCAGAGAGCCCGGATTTTGGTAACATTCATACAAGGTTGTTGCTGAAGCCGAGGAGACAGAGCCTGGGTCCTGGCAAGCTGTAGCTAAGCTTGGCCACCCATCCTCAATGGATCAATGGAAGAAACAGGTAACAGTGAAAACCAGGAGAAGGAGATGTATCCAGTGTGGATACATCAGGACGAGGGATAAGCAAAGAGGTCCAGCATCTTGTTCTCCCCAGCCCCGCTCCTGTTCATCTTCAGGATTCTAACATAAGGTGCACAGCTAAGCAGTCCTGGCCAGGGTGTGGTCCCACTCACCATTACCCATCATTGCCCTGTTGGTCAGACAAGTTGTCAGGAATGTGCAAAAGCTCCTCCTTTGGCAGGCAGCAGACTTCAGTCTTTCGCTTCCCCACGATTTCAATTCCCTGAGGCTGTTGTTTCAACAGCCTGGTAGTTAAAGGGAAGGGGACCTTCATTTCTACTAGGATTGGTTACAGCTTCATCCAACAGATCAGCTGGGAGCAGTCACTGTACCCTCCCCAGGAAAACTCCGGAAGAGGTCCTACCCCTAAACCACGCTGCATAGTCGAAAGCACACTATGATTACTTTGCTTAGAGAAATGATAGGATTGTTACAAAGTATTTAAGGATGCCCATTTAAAGCTTGTGGGCTGGAGGGATGTGATGGCTCAGCGGTTAAGACTACCCCATTGCTCTTGGAGGACTCAGCACCCCGGTGGCAGCTCACAACCTTTTTAAACTCCAGTTCCAGCAGGTCTGACGCCCTCTTCTGGCGTCTGTGGGAACTACATGCACATGCTGCACATAACTTACATACAGGCAAACACTCATAAAATAAATACATCTAAAACTAAAAGAAAAAAGAATAAAGGTGTATACATTTAGCAAGGGCTAAAATTGAAATCTCGTAGCTGGCTCAGTACCCTGAGGATGAGGCAGAAGCCCGCAGAAGCCTGGAAAAGCAGGGTGTGGACATGGATGTCCTCAGGGAGGTCAGAAGTCAGTCTGTCGGGCAGGCCCTTGGAAACCCAGCAAAAGGATTGGGCTGATGCCCCTGCACAGGAAAGCCGTTGGCTGTAAGCACTAGCCTGTTAGCTTCTTGTCCCTGAGACAAATATCAGCGGGAATAGATTTATAAAAAACAAGGTTTGACTTACGATGTCGTAGATGTGAGGCCCTGCTCTCTGGCTGTGGGTCTGTGTGAGTCACTACGTTTCAGTGGGGAGTGTATGGTGTACCAACAAGGTTCATTCAACTGGAAGAAAAAAGATACAGAGTTTGCGGTGCCCACCTCCATTGACCTAAAGCTTCTCATTAGGCCCCACACCTTAAAGGTCCACCTCTTCCTAGTTGAGCCATGGTAGGAACCAAGCCTCTAACTCCTGAAGGCCACATTAATACACTAATTCGGCAAGTTTTTGTTTTGTTTTGTTGTTGTTTTATTTTATTTAAATGTGACAGACTGGCAAGGTAGAAGATAAGGGTGTAAGGATCTCTCTAGAATAGTCTCCCTTCTAGCCAGGGGTTCAGCCTAGGACTACAGGGACAGACAGTGATATGGGAGAGAAGCTTACAAACAAAGCCAATGATAACACCTCTAGATTACATGTTGACATCTGAGCGGTGGCCAGGAGCTCCTGCAGCCATAATGATGGACTCCAGATTCGTTAGAACCACTGCTCTGAAGGTCCTGGCCAGGAGCACAGAGCCCTTGGTCTCTCCCTTTGTCTCCAGAAAAGCTTAAGGACTTTCCCTTTCTCCTTGGCTAAAGTCTTTGAACTTTTCTCCGGGGGAGGCCGTCAGTCTGTGAGTAGCACACATGCCTGCTGGGATGTATGGGACTGGCCATGAAACCGGCTTCTCTCTTGAAGCAAGGTGAAGGTGCCATCTATCCACAGGGGAGGAAATGACCCTGTTTGGTTTGGTGACTCCTATCTCAAGGTGAATATGGGTTTGTTTGACCTCATCAGTCAGGGCTGGGTTTTTGTTGTTGCTCGTTTGTGTTTTTCAAGACAGGATTTCTCTACGTAGCCCTGGCTGTCCTGGACTTGTGTTGTAGACCTCTGTGAGTTCAAGGACAGCTTTTGCCTCCCGAGTGTTGAGACTAAAGGCATGTGCCACCACTACCCAGCAGCCAGGGTTGTTTTTAACTGATTTCAATGAGACTCTGGCAAACTTGATTTTTGTGCATCTCTTCTAGGCTGTGCTAATCTTGACCCCAGTAGGAAAGCAACATTCCTACCTGGGGCGCAGAGCAGTCTCCACTCTGGCGGAGCTTCTGCTAGATGTCCCCGACTCAAGGACAGGGTCCTCTCAGCTGCTCCACACCCATGGAAATCACACGTCAGGAACATTTTGGAACTCTTTTCTGTTTCCTGTTTGCACTCCCCTTTAAGCTGTTGTTTGCCGGGGCTAAGCCACCTGCTTTTCCCTGCAGTAATATAATAATATATTTTTAAAAATTTTTATTTCTTATGAAAGCGCAACCTTTTTTTTTTTTTTTTTTTTTTTTGAGACAGGGTTTCTCTGTGTAGCCCTGACTGTCCTGGAACTCACTCTGCAGACCAGGCTGGCCTCGAACTCAGAAATCCGCCTGCCTCTGCCTCCCAAGTGCTGGGATTAAAGGCGTGCACCACCACTGCCAGTTTGAAAGCTCAACCTTTAATGGTTAACGGTCATTTAACATGTATCCATTGTGCTGCACTCAGTCATGTGATGCTGAAGGACAAGTTCTGAGATGTGCACTGTCAGGCAGTTCAGTCACTTCAGGAACATCATAGATTGCACTAACTAAGCAGGTTCAGTGGTACTAGTGATGTAGTGGGGGCGCTGCCACTGTACACGTAGTCCAAGGTTGATGGATACAATATCACAGAGATGCATCGCTTCTCCAGAGTCAGCCTTTTGGTCTCTATTCTCTGTGAACCTGGACTGTCCCCACAGCAGCCCCTGGGGACTTCTGTGTAATACCTACAGGACTTCTTGAACTCAGTCCTTTACAAACAAACAAACAAACAAACAAAAACAAAGGATGAATTGAGGTTCCCTTAGGGGGTAGCCAGAGGGCTTAGTCTGCAAGGAGCTTGCCACCAAGTCTGAGAACTGAAGTTCCATCCTGGGACCTGCATGGTAGGAGGGACCTGACTCCTGCAAATAGTCCTCTTACTGCTGTATTCATGCTCCGTGCACACATATGCACCACATAATAACCCCGTGTAACAAGTAATCATAATACAGAGAAGTCCTCAGTGCTGACACGGCATGGACATGAATTTGTCTTTTAAAACAGTTAAAAGTAAGGCCAGGCAGTGTTGGCGCACGCCTTTAATCCCAGCACTCAGGAGGCAGAGGCAGGTGGATTTCTGAGTTCGAGGCCAGCCTGGACTACAGAGTGAGTTCCAGGACAGCCAGGGCTACACAGAGAAACCCTGTCTCAAAAATCCAAAAAAAACACAACAAAACAAAACAAAAAACACAAACAAACAAAAAACAAAACAAACAAACAAACAGTTAAAAGTAACAAGTGCAGAGGCTGGAGAGATGGCTCAGCAGCCAAGAGCACAGGGTGCTCTTGCAGAGGACCTGGATTTGACTCCCAGTGTACACATAGTGGCTCACAACCATCTGTAACCCAGTTCCACAGGATCTGATGCCTTCTTCTGATTCTAAGGGCCACAGTTACATACATGGGACACACATACACGCACACACACACACACATGCAGGTAAATACTTATACACACAAATAAATGTAAAAACAGTTTAAATGTCAGAGTAAAGTTTAATATATTTTAGTTGAAAAGGCAAAGCCGCGCAATGTTGGCGCACGCCTTTAATCCCAGCACTCAGGAGGCAGAGGCAGGTGGATTTCTGAGTTCGAGGCCAACCTGGTCTACAGAGTGAGTTCCAGGCCAGCCAGGGCTATACAGAGAAACCCTGTCTCCAAAAACCAAAACCAAAAAAAAAAAAAAAAAAAATCACTATATCAATGTAACTATTCTGCCAGTTTTAAATGAGCAAGTTATATTTAAAAATACAGACGTTGGGGCATGGCTTTCCAGTGAAACAGTATTTGGCTATAGACTGATGTTTACAGAGTGTTTCAATGCTTTCAAATGGGGACTAGCAGAAAGTGCCAGATGGCAAATTATACAATTAGCTTGAGCTCCAATATTTAAAATAAATTTTAAAATAACATAATGGTTGTGGCCATGATAGGGTTAGGTCTCAGGATAGAATTTGTTTTTCTGGCTTTGTGCCCTTTCACCTTTATCGAATGCAGAAGTAGGACTTGTGTATTTGTGACCACTTTAAAGGTTTAGTGTGTGTGTGTGTGTGTGTGTGTGTGTGTGTGTGTTGGCTGACATGTATGTATATGCATCCTGTGTATGCACCATGGGATGCATGCCCTACACCCCCCCCCCCCCACGTGCTGTCTTTATGTTACATTCTTGTGAGGAAGAACTTTGTAACGCAGTCCCAGTTCAGAATACTCTTGTTCCGGATTGCTGGAAGCAGCTTTCTTTTACACTAGAGACACCCAGAAGCCTCCAGTTCCCTGTGATTGATCTCCTAAAATGCCCTCTTGCTCAAGCTTCAAGCAGGCAAGCCCACTGAGGCTTTAGAAAACCCAAAAGGGAAGTTCAAAGAGCTTCGTTGAGCCAAGCAGTCAGGATTGAGGTTTCCATTTTTAAATGCACCATCTAAAGCATCATCAGGCTAAAAGCCTCAATTTAGACAGAGGTGGGGGCAGGCTTGTTTTTCTTCATAATTCTCTCAGCGCGTGGCTTAGGGTCTCAGCCAGGACCCCCTAAAGCATGTAGGGTGTAGGCCACCAGCTGGACATGCTCTTCCTTCCTGGGGCAGCGAAGTTAAAACGCATTCCATCTTGGATGCAAGAAGGGGAATTCTTTTTGTGGTTGCTCCATCAGTTTGCTTTGGATTTACAGAAACAGTATCAGTCTTTGGTGAAGGAGAAACAGCTCCGAGACAAAGGGGCAACATTCTTTTAAAGGTCTGACAGAGACGAGGTAGGATTCTTTTCCTCCCTAGAGGACCGGATGGCAGCAGGAGAGGACAGGAACAGACAGGATTGTGGCAATGTGTGGCACAAAAGGTGAGTTTAAAGGGTACAAGCCTGCCTGTTCGATAAGAAGGTTTTATTTTTAGTTTTCTGTTCTCAGGGTCAGGAAAATGTGTGTCTCTGACTGATTGTATCTTTTTCCACCTTAATGGTCTTGACAAACATCAGCTTGGGGGTGGGGGAGTATGTGCTTGACTACCCAAGTCTAAGTAACACTTCCTGCTGGATTCTGCTCATGCTGCTTCCGGTGAGGTGTGGAATCCTGTGGGAGGGGGTGTGGTTTGCTGCTGTTGCTTAAAATACTTTATTTTCGTTTATTTTCATCTTCTGCGTGTGAGTGATTGCCTGTACGCATGCCCGGTGCCTCCCGAGGTCAGGAGAGGATGTTGAATCTCTTGGAACCGGAGTTACAGACAGTGTTGGGTTACCCTATAGGTGCTAGGAATGGAACCCACGTCCCCTACAAGAGCAGCCAGTGCTCTTCACCACAGAGCCATCTCTGCAACCCCAGGTTTGGTTGTTGTATACCATGCTACATGCCAAAGAACTTGATAATGATCAGAGCTATTCAGGCTGTGATCAGGCCTTCTGGCTGTGCTGTGTTGTGTGTGATCTTGGTGTCGCTGACCTACCAGATCCCCCCCCTCCCATCTTCAGTTCCATTCCATTAGAATGTTTTTATCTCTGCCCATCAATCACCAACTCCTCCAAAACACAAATGCAACGAAAGAGCTCTCCTCTTGATTGTTTTTATTCTTTTAATTAAAATTAAGCCCAGAGACCAACGCTTAGATTAACAAAGGCTCATTTTAAGCAAACATGATGGATGGAATTCCAGCATGGCCAATCCTGTGCATTAGGAAGTAATTATTGGCTTTGCAAGAGAATCCTTCACTTTGCAGAGAAGCAGCTAGAGGATTTGCTGGAAAGCTCGAGAGCGCGTTTAAAATAATTGGGCTTGCCTGCATTTGTCTGAAGGCCTCCTATTAGGTAAGTATGCAGTCCCCTACAAATGGCCAGAATGTCCAAAGACGCTAACCATCTGCTAATGAATAACGACTGCAGAGATCAACTGGTCAGTGCAGTGTCATTAAGGAGGAAGACAAACAGATATTTCCTGTGTTGCATGTACTGGGTTGGATGCGGGTGTATTGGCTGCAGGTATGTTGGCTGCAGGTGCATTGCATATACTGTGTTGGCTGCAGGTATATTGCATATACTGCATCTGCCGCAGCCGCGTGGTGCCGTGGCTGTCACCTGTAGCATCTCCACTTCAGGTGAGCAGAATGGTTTGTCAGCAGTGAAGACCCATTTGACAGGGATGCTAAATCCAAGATGCAGATCAGAGGTCTCTGCTGAGACCAGCAGGCCTCTCCAGCCCACAAAGGAGAACGAGTTCTAACCTGGAACCCTGAGGTAGGTGAGGCTGTGGGAGGGGTCTGGCAGAACCTAAAAACTCAACATTTTCAAAGAATTCTCAGATCTTCCAAATGGAGTGACAAGTTTGGAAAGGCCAGCACCTTGCATCTCTAAGCATTATAGCATACTATTATGTTATTTTATATAACATAATAATTTTTTTGTTGTTGTTTTAAAAATAAGAATAAGTGAGCATTTTCTGAGGCAGTATTCTGGGCACTTTCTATCTTACTTAACATAAAACCATGATTTGATGAACCCAACAAGCTAAACCATGTTTGAAAGCAGTCTTTATTTAAGCCTAAGCTTACTCTTTTTAACTGGATTTTTCTTCCTAATGGCAAGAATTTTACATTAGCAAAGGGAAAATTATTTGAACTCATGGGTAATTAAATATTGACTTTAGTGTATCTAAATTACTGCTCATCTCACAAAAAGATTAGAATGAGCCATGATTATGCACACCATGACGTAGAAGGAAGATTAAAATCTCATTTCTTCTTCATTTTTCCCCTCTTGCAGAGTCTTAACAGCCTTGTCTCCCCTCCTGTCCCTTTTTGACGCATCCCAAAGGACTGTGTAGAAAACATTCCAGGCTCTTTCCCAGGTGGGTGTCCTGAGAGTTAAGGGTCATTATGCTACCACCTGAATGGCTTTCTTACTCCTAGAAAAAAGTAAGAGGGCCCACTCCAGAGTCCCTCTTGCAAAATCCCCAAACACCCATGGCGGGATTCAATTTCCACCTACACAGTTTCCTAGAGCCGCTTTGAAAACTCTCCGTGGCTGGCCTGGCTCACACCTCCCCTAGGCCTGGTTCTTACACCTTTACCTGCCTGCCCAAGTCCTTACTAACCTAGGATCTATTTTTAGCTGTGTAGGAGGTCATGACCTCAAGGGCTGATGTACAATATGACGTCACTGCTAATTAGTTTCAGTTGTCACGGCTCTGTGGTTAGCTCATCTGCCATACCCCGTCTTCCACGAGCCTGCCTGTAACAGTCATGGCAGAAGACGCCTTGTCCTCTTGCACAATACCTAGAAGAGAGACGATACCAAGGATGTGCTTCTGACCCTCGTCCCCATCCTAAATCTGGGTGCCTGGTCCTCTTCAAAAAGGAGGAGTTCTAACCAGTTGTACCCCAGAGTCAGGGACTGAAGACAAAAACACACGATTATTTATTAAGGAGTGCTTATTTTCTTTCTCGGTTGAAGGTTTAGGGTTGGTAAAATAATTTTAAAAATTAAAATAGCCAGGCAGTGGTGGCGCACGCCTTTAATCCCAGCACTCGGGAGGCAGAGGCAGGATTTCTGAGTTCGAGGCCAGCCTGGTCTACGGAGTGAGTTCCAGGACAGCCAGGGCTGCACAGAGAAACCCTGTCTCCAAAACCAAAACAAAACAGAGATAAAAATTAAAATATAGTTACATTATTTCCCCATTTCCTTTTCTTCTCCTATCCTATAGTTCTTCGGATCTATATCCCTTCAAATTCATGGTCTCTCTTTTTTCGATATATGTGTGTGTATCACCTATATGTTATATATAAATGCATAAAATATCTAAATAGAACTCGCAGAGTCTGGTGAGTGTTGCTTGTGTGTATATGATGTCAGTGCTGACCATTTGGTTTTGGAAAACCAATTCAGAGACTCATCCTTGGGGGAGACTATTTCTCCTGTTCTCAGCATTCTTTACTGGCCGTCAGCTCTTTACCTAGGGGTGGGCCCTGCGAGATTTCCCCCTAACAGACATTTCTTATACGAAAAATCACTTAAACATATACACATACAGTGGGTAACAACATATTTTGACAGTTTTTTAAATGTATCTTCTTCCAGGAGCGGTCTTTGTGGACGTAGAGAGCCACGGGATGAAAGAGAGATGGGGTAGGAGGACCGATAAAGCAAGGAGCACTGAGAGGAGGGAGGAGCAAGGTGTAGGGGGGTTGGGATGTGCTGCTTGCTTCCCTGGTTTCCAGGGCCAGCAGGGGTTTCAGGGTGCTGGTATCTTTAAGGAAGTTGGTTTTATAGTTACATGGCTTTCACAAGCTGCTGCCTTGGGGTCTGGGACATGAGCTCAAATTACTGTTTCTACTGGAAGCGATGCTCGGAGGCTAAGAAAAAGTGTTTATTCAGTCTGTGTCTGAGGACCTGGGCTGTAGCCAATCGTCTCCCACAGCCCCACCCCTGAGGCACCCCTCGCCCCCCAACTCCCGTATTCCCTTGTCGGCTGGCCACTGTTTATTCTGACGCTAGAGAAAAGTCATTCATATAAGCGAACGCTGGCCATTTTACTAAGTATTACTACGTTTGCTTTTGTGAATTTGAAATAAGAAACACTATACTGTGCCAACCAGTAGTAGCCCTGGACTCTTAAGTAGAAGGCTCCGGGGGTCCCATTTTCTTGGAAGAATTGGTCTCAGGGGAGTGGCCTGGAAGCGTTATTGCCAACAGTGGTATTGACCTATGTGATAAGCCTGCGGGCTGACAGGGATGCTGGGGAACTACGGCTTTCTAGCCCATGTGTTGGACAATGGGTCCTTTACAAGCAGTTTTCAAAGGTGATATATTTGTGGGAACTTGAAGGCTTCCCAGATATAGCTCCCATACTTCCTCATTTTTTTGGCCATTTTTTTTTTTTTTTTTTTTTTGTACAAAATAATGGGGCTCGGGCTGGAGAGATGGCTCAGTGGTTAAGAGCACTGCCTGTTCTTCCAGAGGACCTGGATTCAATTCCCACTACCCACGTGGCAGCTCACAACCATCTCTAACTCCCGTCTCGGGATCTGATGCCCTCTTCTGGCCCCTTTAGGCACTGCATGCACGCCTATACTGCACAGACAAGCATGCAGGCAAACACTGATACACAGAAAACAAAAATTAAAAAAATCACACACACACATGCGAACATACGCACACACAGACTTGCGCACACACATGCATGCACGCACACATGTGCACACACGCACACACAGAGAGATAGAGACAGAGATTCAGCATATGAAAGAAAACTCAAGCCATGTATTTTATCTTCCTGAGCTCTCAACATCCTCTTCCCGAGTTCCCTGTATCTCATTTGAAACATCCTTGATAAGCAATGTAAGGAGAAAGCTGAGATGAATTATCTGGAAACCCTAACTGAGTCTGACGTGCTCTGTATGTAAAATTGACACTGCCTGACAGTCTGCCGAACTCTATTTCATGTTCCAACCATGAAGAAGCTTGCTTGCCTGACAATCCCTGCTGTAATTGCCTGCCATGTGTCCGGGTTAATCATGCTGGGAGCATACTCATCGGAGACCCTCCCAGCTGTAATAATATGATTGCTCTTCTCACCTAGCCTGTCCGATCCCAAGGGGATATAGGATGAGTAACGCTGGACCCAAGAGCTGAAGCTCAATGATTACAGTATGTCCTGCGTATACATAACTCAGGTCCAAAAATACACCAATAAGCAAGCAACAAAATGGGTACATAAATAAATAGCCGTGTACAGGTGGCATTAGAGGTTTTCCCAGCACAGAGACTACAAGAGCAGGGATCTATGGGAGGAAGACTTTAATAAATGGTCCAGATGATAAAAATCTCAATTTAAGTAGTCACTGCTTCCGTCTGGTCATCTGTACATTTTTAGCATAGTTAAGATGACATTTGGTTTAACGAATAGGCTACTAACAGTGGATCCATCAAGAAAGATGTGTTTTCTTCCTTGTTCTGTAATACTGAGCAGTGGGGTCCTGAGCTTGAGTATACCACATTCAAGAGAGCTCCCAACATCCTCCCCCCCCCACACTTCGTGTATAATTTCCATGTTCTATGTCATTTCTTAGCTCAAGATAGCTGCTGGAGCTCCAGCCATTGCATTCACCTTCTCATCAACAGATAAAAAGGAAGACGGGAAAAGGGCATAGTGTTTTCCTTCTGTTTTCATTTATAATTGATTGGCCAGAGGTGCACAGACATGTACTCTTACATTCAATTGCAGAAAAATCTGGAAACAGTGGTGTTTATTTGAGATAGCCACATGCTTAGCTAAAATAATGGGCTCTATTCCTACAGGAAAAGTCGAATAAAGATGCTGAGAGACACAAGCCTCTGCTTTAGAACAATGTCCCCACAGAGGTTAGGGATTCATCGTGCCTCAGTTTCCCCGATAATTTTGTAAGCGGTGCTGGCTGAAGTGTACAATTTGTGTCACTGGGGCAGAGGATTGGAGTCTCTGAGTGACCAGCAGGAGTTTGGGGTGCCACAGGGAACCAAGTCACAGAGATGGTCCCTGGCAGGAAGAGGCCAGGGATGCTTAAAACAAAGGACAAGGTGAAGGCGGTTTCTGATGAGTCCTGGAGGCCCTTGCTACACAAGGGGTCAGAAAGCTGTGTGGACAAGACGGGGAACTGTCAATCATCAGGATGAAAGCCAGCGAGACCCATCACCTCCAAGTCCTGACTTAAAGAGCTCGTTGGGTGTGCTTAAGGTATTCGTGGTGAAATCTGTCGGTTCGCCGCTTAGAAAAGTGAATGGACGTTTCCCTTCCCCCAGTAGACCATTAGCCGCAGGTGAGACGTGACCTGGCCTTTTCTTAACTCGGCTAGTCTCTAGCATCAAAGTCCCTGTGGACTCTGTCACCGTGGGTACTGCAGGGTGGTATTTTCATTCTGCTCTTCCTTCCCTTTTATGCATAAAAAATGAAAGATGTGGAGTTATTTCAAAGTTGCGATCCCCCCCCAAAAAGGAAATTAATGTTTTCACGGCAACTTTAATTTATTTCCCTATTTTCCATGTCCTCTTCTAAGATTTTGCAATTAACCGAATCACTGGAAATTTAAAATACCATAGCCAGTCTGAGGCAAGCTAATGTTATTTTTATACGTAAACTTAGATGTTCTAATTCTCTGCTTCTAGTGCTTTATGGCTTTGTTATTACCTTGCGAAGGCTTTGTCTTAATAGACAAGAACGTTTGTAATGGTCATGCTTACTGATATCAATTTTTCTTTTATTTTACAGTTAAAAAGATAATAGAAACACTCGGGAGATGAGATTTGCGCCTGGCAATCAACACTGCAGAAAGAATATCGGCCTCGTGAATAAAACCCGAGGCTTAATGGCGTCTCTTCCCATTATCGGCAGCCATGGACTATTACAGTTACATCTCTAGGCTGTATTTTGGAGGAGCACAGCACCTTAGGCCCAGTAGGCGGTAGGTGACGGAGAACCTAAGATATCTGCCCTGCATCGACTCCAGTCTTTTACTTTCATATCAGAAGCCAGGTGGGAAAGGATGACACTTCCCAGCCCCTGTTGTAGCCCCTTGCAGCCATAGGACTAAGCATTTTGAGAGGAGGGGAAGAAAGCAGGGTCTAAAGAGTGAAGGGAATGTTGTCTCCTACAGGGCAGAATTCATGTCGTAAAGCGATTCACCAAAGTTGGCCGAACATGGCCGAAGGAAGCTGAATTTTAAAAAGACTTTGCATTTTAAAAGAGATGGGATATTTTAAAGGGGTTGAACCTTTAATATGTGAAGACTGGGGGGCTTTTAAAGTTCTTTAGATCTTGGGGTTGAATAAGAAAGCAAGGCTTAATAGTGATGTGTTTGTGTGTCAAGTTGACAAGATGTCAATTCTACTGGCTGGTTTTGCGTGTCCACTTGACACAAGCTGGAGTTCTCACAGAGAAAGGAGCTTCAGGGGAGGAAATGCCTCCATGAGATCCAGCTGTATGGTATTTTCTCAATTAGTGATCAAGGGGGGAGGGCCCATTGTGGGTGGTGCCATCCCTGGGCTGGTAGTCATAGGTTCTATAAGAAAGCAGGCTGAGCAAGCCAGGGGAAGCAAGCCAGTAAGAAACATCCCTCCATGGCCTCTGCATCAGCTCCTGCTTCCTGCCCTGCTTGGGTTCCAGTCCTGACTTCCTTTGGTGGTGAGCAGCAACTTGGAAGTGTAAGCTGAATAAACCCTTTCCTCCCCAACTTGTATCTTGGTCATGATGTTTTGTGCAGGAATAGAGACCCTGTCTAAGACAATGGCCAAAAGAAGCTGGATCTCAGAGGACTGGGAATTTTCATTTTCTATGGTCAACACTATCTTTCCACCTGTGGATGTTGCTGTTGTGTTTACAACTTGACATATGCTAGAGACCTGTGGGAGGAGGGAATCTCAGCTGAGGGATTGCTTCCATCAGATGGATTGGTAGGCAAGTCTGGGGGGAATCTTCTTAATTAATGATTGTTTCAGGGGGCATAGCCCACTGTGGGTGGTGCCACCCTTGAGTAGGTTGGTCCTACGTTGTATAAGAAAGCTAGCTGAGCAAGCTAGGGGGAGCACGCCAATAAGCAATGTTCCCACGTGGCCTCTGCTGCAGTTCCTGCCTTCAGGTTCCTGCTTTGATTGCCTTCAGTGATGGAGTGTGATGTTTAGGCAAACCTCCCTTCTCTGCCTTCTGGTTTTGGTCAGTAATACTTTCCACGTCAGCAGAAAGCTTAACTAGAACACCTCCCAAGGGAGAAATGAAGTTCTGTCCTGTGTCGGGCTCTATTCTTTGGGAGCTACTCAATCAGGAACTGTCTGAGTCTGTTTTCTGTGGTTATAATGGAATTTCTGAAGAACAGAGTTAGTTGGTCTGTCATCCTGGAAGCTAGGATGGTTGAGAGCTTGGTCTAACATCTTGTGAGGGGCTTCCAGCTTCATCCTAACACTGGATTGACTATGTCAATTACTAGTAATTATGCTATTGGTGACATAACTGATTATTAATTAACACATGGTTGAGGCACCAAAAGACAGAGGGATGGGGACTGAATTCATCCATTCGCCAGAAGCCCACTGATGGCTAACCCACTCTATAATAGCATTTGTGAGGGTTTGGAAGGGAAGTCTTCTGAAAGGCTTGCTGTGTGGAAGGCTTAGCTGCCAATGGATGAGTTTCTAGGGAGTAATGGGGTGAAGTATCCTCTGACCGACTCAATGGGTGAATCTGTTGATGGAGACATCACTACATAGCATTGATTGGAGGCAGTAGAAACCTTTGAGGTTGGGTCTCATTGGCGGAAGAAAGACCTCAAGAGTGTGCTCGTGGGAGCTGCATCTTGTTCTTGGCCCCTCTGTTCTCTCTGCTTCCTGGATGCCATGAGCTGAGCAGCTTTGGCCTACCTAGGCTTTTGTTGCCATGATTCTGCCTTGCCACAGACCCCCAGCCACAAAGCCAGCCCACCATGGACATACACCTGCAAAACCAGGAGCCAAAATAAGTCTTTTCGTCCTTAAAATAGTTTTGTCAGGGATTTGTCACACTGACACCCCCCCCCCAAAAAAAATCAACCTCACACATAGTATTTCTCAATTCCATGAGGACAAAGTCTCTTGAATGATCCCCTCTCTTAGATCTCATCCCTCCAAGCTGTAACAGGCAGCTGCCTCTCAAAATGAGCTTCGGCGAGAACACCCAGACCGTGGAAAGCATTCAGGATGCCATCTTTCTCTTTCTTGTTTCATTTTGTTTGGTTTGTGGTAGGGTCTTTCAACGGTGCAGCCCTGGCTGTCTTGGAACTCACTCTGTAGACCACACTGGCCTTCCTCACAGAACTCTTCCTGTCTCTGCCTCCTGAGTGCTGGCATTAAAGGTGTGCACCAGCAGGCCAGGCCTCAGCATGGCTTCTGACTGAGAGGTTGGCGTGCAGATACTTGGGATAAAGGATATCACTGAGAGCCATGGAAGATGCCACTGTGAGCCTTGTGTTCTAGAAGCCAAGGGATTGCACATTCACCTGTCACTCTTCTAAGCCAAGGAGGATCATTAAACTCTCCAGCCTTTACAGACATAGACAAGATGTCAGTAGGCACACAAAAGGCTGCTCAATGAGAATCTTGAAATGGGAAAATACAAAGGTATCAGCTCGACATGGGGGATACTTGTCGGCTGTGTGGGAGGTTGAGCCTTTCATTTGAGCCTAGGAGTTCAAAGTCAGCACAGCAAAGCTATCTATTTAAAGAAAAATTAGGGGACTTGAGATGGTATGCATAAAAAGATTTTTTTTCTTAAGTTAAAAACACGTAAGCAAGTCGGGCAGTAGTGGCGCATGCCTTTAATCCCAGCACTTAGGAGGCAGAGGCAGGCGGATTTCTGCGTTCGAGGCCAGCCTGGTCTACAGAGTGAGTTCCACTACAGAGTGAGTTCCAGAATAGCCAGAGAAACCCTGTCTCGGATAAACAAGCAAAACAACAACCACAAAAAACCAAAAATAAAATAAAATAAAATAAAAAACACATAAGAAAATAATAACGATTACATTACCATTTGTGGTATTAGCGATAAAACCGAGGACCTTATGCATGTGCACTACCACTTAGCGACATTAATTATTTTTAAATTCGTGATAGATTGAACACACTTCAGAGTTATTCAAATCCGTCAGCTTCACATTCTGATGCGCTAAAACATTATTGAAGCTACTTCAGGCAGAGAAGTCGTCATGAACTCATAGTTATATGAGAGGTACCCATGTGGGAAAATGTTGAGGCTTATTCTTCTCACCCACAGGCTTGCTGGCAATAAGTCACATGGTAGCCTTGGCCATGGGCATCCTTACTGTGCCACAGCCTACAGCTCCACCCAGTACAGTATGAAGAAATAAAGGGGATCTCTGTAAAACTGTGTCGTGATGGTCGAGCCCAGCCCTGTGGTGACTATCCCACTCCATAATAATATCTGGTTGAGTTTGGAAGGGAAGTCTCCCAGAGAGGCTTGCTGTGTGGAAGGCTAAGTTGCCAGTCTCTAGGAAGTGATTGGATGAATCTAGGAAGTGATTGGATGAAGAGGCTTCTTCCCTATCCAATGGGTGAATCTGACTCATCCACAAATGAATAATTCGATGAATGCGTAATCTGGTGGTCTTATCTGGAGGTGGTAGAAACCTTTAGAAGTCGGGTCTCTTTGTAGGAAGAAAGTCCCCAAGAGTGTGTTCTTGGCTCCTCTGTTCTCTCTGCTTCTTGGATGAGGTATTCAAGTGTTCCTAGTGAAATCAGTTAAGGCCTAGCCATACCCAGGGCACAACAGCTTTAAATAGCAAGTGCCTCCGTGAGTTTGAGTCACTTCTCCAGCTCTGCCCTTTGTAGCACACACCTTGTCTTCGGGGCTCCAGATGCCTGCACTCCACTGCTGCTGCTGTTCTTGGTGGTCATCTCATGGTACTGGCATCTCCAAAACACTGCTGTCTTCCGCTGCAACTAGGCTTCACCAATAGCCCCTCATAAAATCTCTTCATGGTGTCAAGCCTCAACTCCTTTGCATGACTCCTTCAGTCTGGGCCATCAACTACAACTGAGGCTGCACCTTCACCAATGGCCTTCCATGGCCTCTCTCAGTGCCCAGCCTCAGCTGCTCTTCATGACCCCTTCATGCCTTCAAAACCAGTACCACCTGGGTGACTCTTACACATTACCAAGTCCAGCCACAGCACAAGGTACAACCTTGGCTATCTCTGGAACACAGCCTCTTTGTGCTCTCAGAAAACACTTCCCAGAAGATGTCACCTCAGTGACGCTGGTCTCTTCTTAATCACCGCTAATTTCTTAGCTCCAGCTAACCAGCATCAATAGTCCAAGTAATGAAAAGGGTTTGCTTTAGTAGTTCTGGTGCCTTGTTAATCACAGCTGATCTTCAGCTCCAAACCAAAACCACAGAATCTTCACAATCAAAATAGCAACAGCCCTGATAAGAGTCTTTAATCTTCCCTCTGAAACTTCACAAGCCAGGCCTCCATCTTCTGCACTGTTCTCAACATTATCTTCCAAGCTCCTACACAGCATCCCACAGAGCTCCTAACATCCCAATGGCTCTTCTAGCTCAAAGTTCCAAAGTCCTTCCTCAGTCCTCCCCAAAGCATGGTCAGGTTGTCACAGGAATACCCCGTTTCTGGTACCAATTTGTCTTAGTCAGGGTTTCAATTCCTGCACAAAACATCATGACCAAGATACAAGTTGGGAGGAAAGGGTTTATTCAGCTTACACTTCCACGTTGCTGTTCATCACAAGAGGAAGTCAGGACTGGACCCCAAACAGGGCAGGAAGCAGGAGCTGATGCAGAGGCGGTGGAGGAATGTTACTTACTGGCTTGCTTCCCCTGGTTTGCTCAGCCTGCTTTCTTATAGAACCCAGGACTACCAGCCCAGGGATGGCATCACTCACAACCCCCCTCCCCCCTTGATCACTAATTGAGAAAAGGGCTTACAGCTGGATCTCATGGAGGCATTTTCTCAACTGAAGCTCCTTTCTCTGTGATAACTCCAGCTTGTGTCAAGTTGACACAAAACCAGCCAGTAAAATATATATATATATATATTACTGACGAACACACACAAACACCTATCCTTTCAGTCTACAGATGCTGTGGAGGTCACAGATAGGACAGATATGTGGCTTCGTTTCATTTCACCATGAAGTTCTTTTAAAATTCTGATATGAGAAAGCTTAGTTTGCTACACATTAGCAAAATCCTAGAGAGAAAACAAAACAAGCCCTTTTGTAAATGGAGGAGCTGCTTTGAGTTGGAAGACTTTGTAACATGGTGGGTCTCCTTCGGAGTTACCTTTGCCGACTTTCCCATCACAGAGTGAAACTCTGCCTTTGAGCTTTCGTCAGCAAGTCCCACCTGACTGTGATTGGCATTTCCTATTGCCTGGAGACAGGCTCCAGACTAGTCATTGTTCTGAATTAATGGGACAGTACAATAGCCTAGTGTCTCTGGGACCTCACTGCTTTACATGTATCATCATAGATCCAAAGTACAATTGACAAAGACTTCTGCCAGGAGGGACCCCAGAACGGCTGACATCACTGAATCAGCCCTTTCTACTTCTCAATGTGAGGCTTTCTTTGGAAGAGCCATGGGGAAGGGGTGGGGGGTGGAGTGTCATGGAAAATGCAACAGCACACGGGCCTGGTCCCTGAAAATTCTTAAAGCTAAAGGAATCCCTTTGAGTCCCCAGTTCCTAGCCAAGCTTATATGACTGGGGTTTAGGACTTGGAGAGAGAAAACCATTTTTACTGTGTCAACCTTGTTTACTCAGAAGCAAATGTGAGTCTTCCCAGAATGGCTCAGACTTTTGTCCGTTGGCCATTTCTACCTGGGGCAGAACAATGAAGAGCATCAGCGTGAACCAAAAGTTCTTAACTCTGACATCCCACAATCAGCTGACATCAGGCTGACAGTTTGAAATGTCAGTGAGTGTAGAGGGGTTGGAATGGTGCAGGTCCATAGCCTGATTACGATTTATCTTGGGCTAGGCTTTAGCTATCTTAATAGCCTTCACCACCCACTTCTGTGTCTGATTTAGCATCATGTGACTGTCACACACAACATCTTGCCACCAGCTTTGAGCAACCCAAAAGCTAAGCATGTCATCAGATGGCATCTGAGGCTTGTAACAACGTCTGGACTTCCTGAATAGTGTGTTGATTTATGGCTCCCTTTGTTCTGTTACTATTTAAAAAAAAAAAAAAAAAGGCCTGAAATTATTGGAATTCCATGTTGGATGGTGGAATTTAAAATTAACCTAATTCTGTGTCCTGGAACCATGGAAACTCCTGTCTGGCTACAGAACAAACCATCTCTTATCTCCTTTAAAATGAAAGCTAAGGCTTTTTGTTTGGGGGAGGGGTTCAAGACAGGGTTTCTCTGTGTAGCCCTGGCTGTCCTGGAACTCACTCTGTAGACCAGGCTGGCCTCAAACTCAGAAATCCACCTGCCTCTGCCTCCCAAGTGCTGGGATTAAAGGTGGGCGCCACCACTGCCTGGCGAAAGCTAAGGCTTTCAATTTATTTAATTAATATTTTATGGTATCACTGGGGATGAGCTGGAAGTAAGAGAGCCATTTCTGCATATGCACAGTATGACTGTCAAGGAAATCAGCCTGTCCATGTATGATGGGGAAAAGGCTCCTCCACCCCACACCCCCCCCCTCCCCCCCGTCAGCAAACTCTGATTTTGGTAGCCGGTTTTCTGGATCTTGCTATGCAGAAACAGTGAAAAGATACATTGGTTTGTACTGACAAGGGCAAAGACTCCTGTGCTAGCTCCCAGATCCATCCTTAAAATGTTCAAACGGGTCGTCTACAGTTGTGATGAGGTCGTTTATGAATAACCACAGGACAAGTCAGACGGGAGAGAACAGTACCTTTAGGAGCAGATGGGCTGGGATTCATTGGGAGGTGGGTGAATGGGACTCGTCTTAGGCAGAAATAATGAGAAAAAGAAGCCGGAGCCGACAGACCACCTACACAGACGTCATCTGGGGGCTTGTTAAAATATACAAAATGGGAGCTGCAGACGAAGCTCTGTGGTCCAGCATGTGGTTGGCATATATTTGATCCGCATCATTGCAAACAGCAATAAAAGCAAAAACCAAACAAGCAAACAAGCCCGGGGCCATATCCTGTGGAGTAAATATCTGCATTCCAGCTCCATGCCTGGTAACTTACTTTACACGTTCAAGGTTAAGACAGTAAAGGGTCTGGTGCGAAGGTGGCCTTGAACCTTCGTTCAGTTTTGATCTGTGGCAGAAACACACCCAGGATCAGCAAGGAGGGTTCTGAAGCCAAACCGTCTGCTTTACAAGTTTCTGGAGATCTGGGAATGCCAGACCTGTGGGCAAGAGGAGCTGCACACTCTCAGGTCCTCACCCCGTACTGGAGCCAGCATTGCAAGGCTGGGCTGTTAGGGCAATGAAATCACAAACGTGAAGACGCATTGGAGCGTAGGAAGGGCTCAGTCACGTTGGACAGATTTGGTTGTTGTTGTTTGTAAGTGGGAAGACGTTAGACAAATATCATAGCCCCTCTGGACTCGTAGGCAAAACTGGCTGAAGTGATGATTAGAAAATACGTAGTTAGCATTAGTCTAAGCTCCGCCCCAGTTACCTGGCAACAGCCAGGTATGCCTGACTCACTATATAAGGGGCTGCTCGCTCCTCGGCGCTCTCTTGCTTTTCTCTTCTAACCTATACTGTGTGTAAAGTCAGATATGTGCTGCGCAGAAAGCCCCTCCAGATGCAAGGACACAGTCATCATCTGCCTTTCATGGAACAGGGCGAGGGCCAGGCTTGCAGGTAGCCCCTGAAAGAGAGAAAGCTCTGCGGAGGGAGAGGGAAGCGTCCGGACCACCGAGGTTTGCCAGAAGGCAGAAGACAATCAGACCGAGTGTGTGTGGGGTGGGGGTGGGGGCGCACACACACACACACACACACACACACACACACACACACACACACGGTGAAAGGTCAGCAGCTTCTGCCATCCTGACCTTTTCTTCCTCATTCTTCCTCTACCTAGAGCCAGGATTAGACCACACAAGAAGGGAACCTCTTCTTTGTTTGCCTCGGGGTTGGGGGTAAAGAACATGTTTGTGTAATTCTAGCTGGTGGGGGGCCACTCCAGCCGGGAACCAGCATTCTGGGCCTCACCCTCTGCTCTCACCCCTCCCCCCAAGATTCTCCTTTCTCTTTGTCCTCTTAGGGGATCTCAGAGCAAGCCTGTGACGCAGAAAGGTCAGTCTGCTGCATCCTTTAACGGAGACTCTGTCCTGAGTGTGCACCGGATAGACTAGGGCCCATTTCATTATCTGCAAAATCTTCTATGCCTTGTTTAGTGACTAAGGGACGGGAAAACTGACCCTGCATTTATTGAAGCTTCGTGGGGAGACTTTGCAAGTCTCCGCAGCAGACATGACATATTTTTATCTAGAGTTGTTTTCCTGGGCAGAAGCTCTGTGAGTCTCAGCCTTGAGTACACTGTGACACTACTGCCAGGGACTTCTAGTGGCGTCAGAAAGGTCTCAACATGGCGCTGGCTCCCAACTTCCCAGTGTCTGTTGGTGGCATCAACCGCCATAGCTGAATGGTGCCATTCTGTGTCTTTAGTGAGTAGAGATATCTTTGCTTCCAGTATTGGAAAAGAATGACAGATGCTGATGTGTTTATAAAAATATAAAGAGATATATTTTATGGAGGTATAGGGAAGGGAGGTGTGGGGGAGGGGTATGCCTCAGCGGGCCCAAGCCCAGGCATCCCTTCCCCGAGGGACCAGCCACACGCGAAGGTAGAACATAAAAATAGAGTTTATTCAGGGCATGGGGACGGGAGTTAAGAGGGTAGTAGAGGCAGAGAGAGGGAGAGAGAAGTAAAAGAGTAGAGAAGTGAAGAGGTGGAGGCGGCCATGACCACGTGGAGAGGGGAGGAAGGGATCAAGAGGGATAAGAGACTAAAGCAAGGGCAAAATGGAGGAGGGGCAAGCAGCCCCTTTTATAGTGGGCCAGGCCCACCTGGCTGTTGCCAGGCAACTGTGGGGCGGAGCATACCTGGCTGTTGCCAGGTAACTGTGGGGCGGAGCTTAGGATGCTAACAGATGCTGGTTTCAGCGTCACCAGCCCACATCTTCTTGTACACTATTCAGTACCCTTGGTACTCTGTGACAAAGTGTCTTCAGCCCTGAGGACAAAGCCCACGGCGTCTTGGTCCTTCTGCTCTGTGCGAGTCCCTGTCTTCTAAAATTATAGTTGGAAGGTCTGGAACCCAGATGGACATTTGGAAGGGCAAGCTCTGCCCTTTGGTAACCATCCACAAAAGCCTTTGACAGCAGTATGTCCTCTCAGAGAGACAAGCATAAAAGTTGAGCTTCCTGGATTGATTTATGAGCTTGCTACTGAGTGGCAGAGAAGCCAATTCCGGAGTGCTAGTTTTTTGCAAAGAGAAATATCCTCAGATCTGCCTCCTGGGTCAGTTGGTATCGGGTAGGATAGGAGAGAGGAGAAGCTGCCTGTCAACTGGATGTTCCTTTTCCCACACTGTGTTAACAGTTAACCTGCCTCTTCCCACACCGTGTGCTTTGTTTTGGGAGGAGCTAGCATTTGGCAAGAAGGATTTTGAACCTGTGATAGCAAAAGTATGTAGTCCCTACCTTGAAAAGCTGTGTAGCCCTGGCTGTTCTGAATCATCTGTAGACCAGTTCAAGGCTGGCCATAAACTCAAAGAGCCGTCTCCCTCTGCCTCCTGAGTGCTGGGATGAAAAGCTGATTTTTGGCTATCCCAGAGTGCAGCCAGGGAAGATACCTTAGTATTTAGTTATCTGAGGAATTTATGTGTAGATGGTCTGATTTCAAGAGCCAGCCCTGATGATAGTCATGTGAACAATGGAGGGAAGCACTCATCTTGGCCACCCAGGCTCTGCCTTTGAGGTTGGATAAAGGACTTTGTCTCAGAAACAATGTTAGCAACTTGCAAATAAATGCACAGTTTCAGTGCCCCAGGATCTTAAGCACTCAGATTCTCTCCTTCTGGGAGTTCTGCCCTTTCTTACAGAGAAGGTCTGACTTTTCTGCAGGGAGCTGTCCTAGCCATGAGAACCAGGTTGTCCTTCCTGCTGAGAAAGTTTGAGGAGGGGGTCAGGAAGGGGCAGGGGAGGGAAGGAGGGAGAGAAGAGGGAAGTGGAGGAGCAGAAGGAGAAGAAAAAGGAGGAGGAGAGGGAAGGAAGAAAAGAAAGAAAGAAAAGGAGAAAAGATGGTGTGTGAAGACTCTGCCCTGCAGCAGGGCATCTGCTTGTGTGGGCACCTTGTACTCTCTGGTATTATCCACAAGTCCCTGACCAAGAGTCCTCAGGGGAAGAAATATCCCTGTGACATTCTGTCATGCTGAGTAGCTCATTGTTCCCAATTTCTAGAGTGGAGCTGGCTTGGGGATCCTTTGGATGGTATTGAAGACCTCAACTGTGGTCAGTCCCCTATCATCTTGGCCAGAGCAGCTGAGACCCCTCCTCTGTGGGGCAGTTCAAGCTGCTCTGACGTGCGGTTTTAATCTTCAGAACAAAAGTGTCCCTTGATTTAAAAGAAAGTGCCAGCTCCCAACTTGGTTGACTCTCTGTGGGTAACAATCCTCTCATTCACTTTCTGGTGGGTCTCTTTCTGTAGGGCTCATTGTCAGAGACTGGGGGATGGTGATGGAGGTCTAAGAGGGGGCTGCAAGCAGCAAGTGCTTACATACTAGGGAGCAAGGCCTTCCTTTCCCTTCCACAGGTTGGTGCTGCTAAAGCTGCCTGTGTTGTGAACTGTTTCAACTTCCAACAGTGTCTTAATGTCTCTGCCCAGGTGACAAGTGTCTTAGTTAGGGTTTCTATTCCTGCACAAACATCACGACCAAGATGCAAGTTGGGGAGGAAAGGGTTTATTCAGCTTACACTTCCACGTTGCTGTTCATCACCGAAGGAAGTCAGGACTGGAACGCAAGCAGATCAGGAAGCAGGAGCTGATGCAGAGGCCGTGGAGGGATGTAACTTACTGCCTTGATTCTCTTGGCTTGCTCAGCCTGCTTTCTTATAGGATCCAGGACTACCATCACAGGATGGCACCACCCACAAGGGGCCCTCCAATCTTGATCACTAATTGAGAAAATGCCTTACAGCTGGATCTCATGGAGGCATTTCCTCAAGGGAGGCTCCTTTCTCTGTGATAACTCCAGCTGTGTCAAGTGGACACACAACACCAGCCAGTTCAACAAGTGACTGTAATAAAAGCAAAGCCTGCTTCCTTATTTATGATCTTCCTCTCACCTAGACACAAACACTTAGACATCTACCCCCTAAGACACAGCTACACAGAGAAAAGAAACCATCTAAAGAAAGGTGAAAGATACTTAACACAGAAAGGAGTGTTATTTGGATAAGACCTGGCCCTAGGCTCCCCTTGTTTGTCACTAGAGCAGATGGCTAAAAACCAGTTTTTAAGAGAAACAAATAAACAAACAAACAAACCAAAAAACCCCCAACCAACCAAACAAGTGTTAAATTCTATCCGATCATATTGGGTATTCACCTCTTCTCTCTCTCTCTCTCTCTCTCTCTCTCTCTCTCTCTCTCTCTCTTTCTCTCTTCTTCCTTTTTTTTTTTTAATTATTTTGTGGCTGACTCTAGTGGATAACTTTCCAATTATCTCCTACCTTTGTCTACCAGAGGAGCCTTTTGTCCCCTCAAATGAAAATGGCTCAGATCAGACCCAACTTTCCTCTTCAGAATGGCACCTACTCCTAATCCTTGTGTCTGTTAGCGACATCGACTCTCCTTGCTGAATGTTGTGATTTTATGTCATTAGTGATTATAGAAACTCTCCCTTCCTTGTACTCCCCAGACATAAGACAAGACCCCATTACTGCTCATTACTGCAATCAGCCCCTAGCTTGTCCCACATCCAGCCTTCTCCATTCTAACCTTTTCTAAACAGATCTTGCCAAATTACCTTTCCTAAGGCACAATCATCACTGTTTGTAGTGGACATGTGATCCGCGGGGGCATTCGATATCACTGAACATCCTTCCATATTCTGGGCCATTCCTTCCTAAAGCAGAAGATTCATAGTCCCCGACTCCCTTGCAGCTAAGATGCAGTCCTTTTATTCCTTGCCCTTAAGATGCAGTCATAGCATTCCAGTTCTTTGACTCACAGGTACCTCTAATCCCTGTAAGAGTTGTGGAAGCAGCAGTGACCCAAGGAAGTGGTGGTGTACAGGGATCCATTCTTCTGTCAAATATAGTATGGGAGGTTTTGCGTTCCTCAGGCATGTCAGTGATCTGTTTTTATGACAGCTGCTCTTGGAACCTGGCCTTTTATAAGATGCTCAATATTGTTAAATAATTCCCCTTTCGGCTTAAACTAGACAAGGCAATTGACAAGCAAACAAATATTTTTTAATTAATGTGGAATGGTTCCTCAGAGCCTTATGGAGTGGATCCTTGCTTTTCCTCCTGTGTTCACATTCTCCAGAAGAAGGTGCCATACCCACAGACCTTTCAAAGCAACCAATCATTTTGGTCTCTACTGCCTGTTTCTGCTGCCTCTGCTGGTTGCATGTCCTCTGACTTCAATATTTTCCTCTTTGACCTTAGTTTTTCTGCATTTGTTTCTACTTTGTTTGAACTGTTAACTGTCTGAAAAGAACAGCCAGGAGAGAGCTTTTCATTTGGGAAACATTCCTTGCTTTGGTCCAAGCAAGGAATGTTTTGGTCCATTTCTTTCTTTTCTTTTTTTAAACACAGAGATTAGCAGTTGTGAAGGGTCCCAGTGATGCTAATATATGTCCTACACAGACACGAAACCCATCAAATCTTGGTGGAGGAGAAAACACTAAAAATATTAAAGAAATTTGTTAGCATCAAAAAGCATTTTTGATAAAGTCTACAGACTTCATATTCTTACAGTTATGACTTTGTTTTAAACATCAAATGTGGGAATGCAAAGTGAGGATCCGCAAAGTTTTCATTGGGTGGAAAGAGAACATCTGAAAGAGTTCATGTCTTCTTCATCACCTGGTCTCTGATATCCGCCAAGATGGGAAGAACTTTCTTGTCCCAGTCCATGTTTGACTTTCATGTGTGTTCTCAAAACCCTGGAGAGACAAGGGTCACTGACCTTTGGACAATGCCTATGGAGTAGGTGTGATGTTAATTGCAGATCACTTTTTGCTGGTGTTCCATTGATATTGTCTAGAATCCTGAATTGCAGAAAGAAGAGTCCAGGTTAGGGCAAGGCCTCCAGATTTCGACCAGTCCATAACTGTAGAAGCAGAATATGTCCATTTGCCAAACATGGCTTATGGAAGGCCTAGCCAGGCTCCTTGTCTATTGTCTGCTTTTGGAGCCAGTGCTACTTACGACTTCAGACCTAGCAGATGACATGCTGTTTCCTCTGGCTCCAAACCACAGTGTTCTCAGTGACAACAGGAGATTCAACAACTTCCCTGGTTTCTTATCAGATTGTGTCAATTCTGCCCACTTCCTGTTCATTTTTATCACAAATGTGAGATCTACTCATGGTTAAATCATGTCTTCTCTGTAAGGCCTACGGTTATCAACGATGCTGAGAGTTCCTTTAAGTTCCTTATCATCTATTCTCACTCCCTGTGTGCATCACAAATATCACTGTGGCTTGGCTGAACTGAAGACACACTTAAAAATCTGCATTTATCAGTGAGGAAAACTAAGAGGTTTTGTGTAAGGCAGTGTTTTTCAACCTGTGGGTCACAGCCACCACAGGGGTCACGTGTCAGACATCCTGCATATCAGATATTTACATTATGATTCAGCACAGTAGCAACATACAGTTAGGAGTTAGCAACAAAGTAATTTTATGCTTGGGGGTCACCACAGCATGAAGAACTGTATTCAAGGGTCACAGCGTTAGAATGACTGCGCTAAGGGAACAGTTTTGGAATGCATCTTGTAAAGGGTTTAAATAATACCAGCTATATTATATAAATAACAAACTCCATGAACAATCTACTATTGATATTGTATATATTATTTTTTTATTGTCTAAACTTTAAAGAGAAAATTCTAAGCTTCTTATTTTTCTTCTATTTTTTTTTAAGAGATGTGTGCATGTGTGTGCCCCTGCATAAGTTTATGAGTACTATATGCATGCAGGTGTCCAAAGTGGTCAGAAGCCATCAGGTACCCTGGAAATGAAGTTACAG
The DNA here is from genome assembly GCA_019843965.1 of Rhynchomys soricoides. Classification (NCBI taxonomy): domain Eukaryota; kingdom Metazoa; phylum Chordata; class Mammalia; order Rodentia; family Muridae; genus Rhynchomys; species Rhynchomys soricoides. The sequence goes on from JADRCH010000137.1 coordinate 2,017,321, forward strand.
GCAGTTGTAAGCTTCAAGTGTTGGGAGCTAAACCTGGGTCCTCTGCAAGAGCAGTCAGTATTCTCAACTGCTGAGCCATCTCTTCAGCCCTGTTTGGTTTTCCTAAATTAGTTTAAATGGCTTTGCTCTGTAGATTAATAGTCACAACCCTATATAGACCATTGGCTTGGTCTGTGGGCATAAAGCTTTTGCGTACTGTGTAAAGGTATTCTTGTGCTATTCAAAGGCTGATTTCTCTGCCCTCAATCTTGTTTCAATCAAGACTCAGCATGGTAGTGTTTGTGTCTAGGATCTCCTGTCTCAAATTTGTGTAAGTAATTCTTTCCACTTATTTTCTGCCTCGTTAATAAATGCTGATCACCCAGTGGTTGGACAGAAGAAAGACAAGGGTGGAAGGGGAAGGAGAAGAGAGGAAGGGAGTTTCAGAGAAGCCCTGAGGAGAAGGTCCGGGAAGACTCGACAGGAAGAAACAGCTAAGACAGACAGAACTAAGACAACAATAAACTGCAAGGGATCATGGCTGGGAGGTAGCCAGATTAACACAGAGGGTTCAGGTAGGTCATTTAACTGCTCAGGTGGAAATAAATCTTAGTTTCTCTGTGTGGTTGTTGGGGACTAGCAAATGTAAAGAAATACAGTTGCTGGATTAACTCACTGATTACATTTAAATGTTTTAAAAAAATTCATTTTATATTTGTCTTCATGAATTCTGCTAGAAGTTCCTCTGGTAATCCATGTTTTGCATCGAAAGGCTGGGAATATGGGCTTGAAGCATAATTAAAACATGTTTGTTTAAATATTTATGGGTTAAATATAATTAAGTTGCTATATTTAATTACAATGTATTTATTATATTGTATATGACATATATATGTTAAAAAAAAATCACCAAACACTTCCCCTTCATTCTGATGAGAGCAATGTCTATCGTCATGTCTTCAGGAGCACTGTCTATTGGCTAAGAAAGGCCAATGTCTGCATTTACTCCAGATTTCATTAATAATTCTATCTCGTGATCACTGAGCTGAACCCGACGACACAAGGCCTGTTGGAGTCAATGAGATTTGACAAAAGCGACATTCAGCCTCTTTGGATACATTTCAGGAACCGTCAAGCCTGACTGCACAGCGGGGGACAGGAGCGTTGCCAGGGCCGAGTGGTTTCCTTAACTGGTTAATCATCTACCTAACTCACACTTGAACGGAACTGGAAAGTCCTATCATCGGGTTGCCAGATGCTGACAGAACTGAGAGGGGGCACTGGATCTCAGGAGGTCAGGCCATACTTTAGCAAACTGGCTTTGTAATCATACAAAGCTTCCTCGGACAGGGATAAATCAAGCAAGTATGTATATGAGTGCGTGTATGTATTTTTCTATTTGCTCAGGAATCTATTAGAGCTAATCGCTTTCAACTTAAGGGACAGTAATACTACACCTCTCTGTGAGAACTGTTATGAACAATGCGATTTTAACCCTTCAACATTACAACTTGACCATAACGTTCAAAGGCATACATACATACATACAAGAAGATTTTGGAGCAACACCGTGGAAGCTTTGTGAATATAGCTGTCATCAAACTTGGGGAGACAAAAACCTGTGTCCCAAGCCAAGTCTGGTCACTCATCCTCAATAAGCCTATTAAAGAGGCAAATTAACAGTAGAAAGGAAAGAGGGAGATGTATTCAATGTGACCACATTGGGAAGAAAGCAAAGGAGACCCAGTGAACAGTCCCAAGTCTGTCTTCGGGGTTCTGAAGTGAGAGTAAAGTTTCCATGCATACATCTAAGCAGTCACCTTCAAGCTATGGCTCCGCCCACTCTCGGCGGGCCTTGAGGCTCACCCTGAAAGGTGGTCTGAGAAATTGTTAGGACCCTGTACTGGCTGGTTTTGTGTGTCAACTTGACACAAGCTGGAGTTATCACAGAGAAAGGAGCTTCAGTTGAGAAGATGCCTCCATGAGATCCAGCTGTAAGGTATTTTCTCAATTAGTGATCAAGGCGGGAGTGCCCCTTGTGAGTGGTGCCATCCCTGGGCTGGTAGTCTTGGGTTCTATAAGAAAGCAAGCTGAGCAAGCCAGGGGAAGCAAGCAAGCCAGTAATTTACATCCCTCCGTGGCCTCTGCATCTGCTCCTGCCCCTAGACCTGCTTGAGTTCCAGTGCTGACTTCCTTTGATGATGAACAGCAGCATGGAAGTGTAAGCTCAATAAACCCTTTCCTCCCCAACTTGCTTCTTAGTCATGATGTTTGTGACTAAGACAGACCCTGTGCAATCTTTTTCCAGAAGACAAGGTCCCCTTCTGGCTGTGGTCTTTTCTTTGTCTCAGCATCAAACTCCTGGGTAAAGCTGGTTGATAGTGGGGCACTTGGGAAGCAGAGGTAGACAGATCTCTGAGTTCAAGGCCAGCCTGGTCTGCAGAGTGAGTTCCAGGACAGCCGGGTCTACAAACAGCAATCCTGTCTCAAAAAACCAAACCCAACCAACCAACCAAAACAAAACACCGAAAAAGGAGGGGGGGAAGGAAGAAAGAAAGAAAATTCCTGGGAAAATTCTTATTTCTCTGGGGTCTACTGTTTCAAACGGTTTGATTGTCAGATGGAGAGACACAACTGTCTTATTTATTATTGTCATTTCTGTCACTCCGACTGCATAACCATTGTATGCTTATCATGAAGCTGAATCGTATCAGAGATGTCCTATGGTCTGTACGGCCATAAGGAAGGCAGTGTGTGCTGGAGGAGATTATTAGCTGCGTTTCTGATTGAGCTTCTAGTGAAGCACCGTATCCTTCCTCTGTCAGGCTGTCCTGAGCCCTTTAGTATCAGAGTTAGATTAATGCTAACACAGGGAAGATCCCTCAGCGTGTCCCCATCCACATACAGCCAAGTAATCAAGGGTACAGTCTCAGAACAATGGCTAGAAGCCCTAACCTGGCATGTCAGTTCCAGATGCTTTCAAGTAGTTTGAGACTAGACGGGTATTTTGACCCCTCTCACTTCCCGTCCTCAAATGCGGATAACGTTCTTTGAGGTGTTACTAGGAAGAAGTAAAGAGATGACATAGGAACTGACCTGGTGTCTATTAATTAGTCTTCAGTAAGTGATGGTTGAATGTGTACCCAAAATCCTGATCCACTGGCCCGATGTTACTGTTGCTGAGTCTGGACCAAAGGAGTGGGCCTGAGGCATACTGGAACAATTAAGGATGGCCTTCGGTCCCTGTTTCCTTGGGAAATTCTAGGTGCATGGTCTCCATGCACTGTTTGGGAGATGTGATTTCAATGAGAGAAGCCTTGGAGAAATCCTGGTAGAGAAATGTACTTGGCCTTCAGATCCCATTCTGAGCGGATTGGAAGCTTCCTAGAGATCTTTTTTTTAGATTTCAGGTCTCTTTATAGTGATCACAGTCTCCTGGGAGTATCATGAACTTCCAGGGTCAAAGACACTTTGCCCTGAACTTGCTGGAACAGTTGCATCAGACCATGTGGAGCCACACAGTGGGCAGCTCCTTCCCTTCCAAATGCTAGAGATTTTACTTGACTCCAGGAAATCACTGCTTCCTCCACTGGGCTGGAAGAAAAGGCCTAGGGTGACCCTGCTACTATCTTGATGGGAGGGTCACTCATCTAGTGTGGAAAGAACATAGACCCTATGATTATGTAGGTACAAAGCTTTTATTATCTGTGCCACCTGGCCCATCTTCAACATTACTAGCCTGGTCGTTTGAAGGGGTATGTGAGAGCAGGTGGCCTACCAAAAACAGCAATGTGTTTGTCGCAATCCTAAAGTCTGGGCACTCTAGGATGAGAGTCTTGTCCTGATCTCTACCTCTAGGGACGGTCTCTTCCTCGTTGTAAAAGGGCTGTGTCGATCCGCTTCATCGATACTGTGATCAAATACCCGACAAAACCAACTTAAAGAGAGGAAAGATTTATTTTTGCTCATGTCTTCAGGGACATCTCGCTGTCACAGTGCAGGGTTGGGGAGAGCGTAGCAGTTCACTCATGGTGGCCAGGAAGCAGAGGGAGGGAGGGGTTCTAGCTTGCTTGCTCCTTAGTCTACCCAGGGCCAAGTTTATTGACTAGGAAGCAGTCTAAGTGTCTTTCCCTTTCGTCAACTCTCTCTGGGAATGTCCTACCAGGTGTTCTTTCCTAACTCTTGGTGTGTCTCAGCCCAGTCAAGCTGACAATCAAGATGAGCTATCTCAGGGAGGGAAGGGTTTTCTCTGGGGATTTTTTTAAAAAGTATTGATCCTGGTCACCAGGTCTCTACCCTCATGACCTATGCCCCCAAAAGTTTCATTTCATGGTCATCTCTTTAGAGCTGAAGATTTCCTCATGTGAGTTTAGGAACAGGGGCTGGGAGCTGGGCACATTTAGTTCACTGCAGTGAGTGTGCCTCAGCACTGTCATCTGAACGATGGATGAAGTGACACCTGTCCCCGCACAGTTATGACATGGATCAATGAGATTAGGAATGCTACAGAATCTATTCATGGGGTTGAGAAGATGGCTAAGTGGTTAGAGCATTTATTGCTCTTACAGAGGACTTTAGTTTGATCCCTGTACCCATGTTAGGTGGCTCACAATTCCAGTTCCAGAATACCTGATGTCATATTCTGGCCTCTGTAGGTACCTGAACTCATGTACACACACGCACGCACACACACACACACACACACACTCTTAACTATTTTTTAAAAATAAAGATCAGAGGCAAATCAGATCCATGAGAACCAGGGTGCAAATGTATAATTTAAAGAAATCCTGTAGGGAACAAGAAAAGAACTTTTAACCCCCTGTTTTCCTTAAGAGACAAATTCCATGCTTAGGACAGATGCTGAATACTTTTCAATGCTGTTCTTCAAATTGGCCCATCCCCACTTGAACATCTGCAGCCTGCTTAGGGCTGAGAGCTGGCTTCAAAAATTCTTATAACTGCATTTTATATTGCAATTTTTAATATGAAATGTATATGTCATATTAAAATCAGTATATATATGATTGAGTTGAAGGCCAGCATGAACTACATGAGTGCCTCTCCTTTGCTATATATATATATATATATATATATATATATATGTGTGTGTGTGTGTGTGTGTGTGTGTGTGTGTGTGTTTTGTCCTGTTTCATGGTACAAAAATCCCCAAAGTCCTGGAAATTACAAAGGGGTAAGTGCCATCTGTACACTTGGTCATGACTGGGTACCAGAACTCCTGGAAAGCTTCAGGGTGGAGGAGACTGGTTGCTAGGGAAACCAATCCTGCTGATATGAGGACTAGAACTTGGGGCTGGAGAAATGGCTGCTCTTCTAGAGTTCATGAGTTCAATTCCCAGCATCCATATAGTGGCTCACAACCATCTGTAATTGGATCCGATGCCCTCCTTTGCTCATATACATAAAATACATCTTAAAAAAGAAGAAGACTAGAACTTTTGGCTTCCTTCCTTAACATCTGATCTCTGGGAAGAGAGGGCTAGAGGTCAAGTTGATCACGTGGTAGTGGCATAATCTATTATAGTCACATAATTAAAACCCCAAAAAAGTGAGGTTTGGAGAGTGGCTCCCCTCCCTTCCTCCCCCCTCCCCTCCCTCCCTCCCTCCCTCTTCAGTTTAGATTTTTTTTTCTGGTGGTGGGGCAGAGGGGAGGCTCTCATATAGTTCAGGCTGGCCTCCAACTCAAGATCCTTCTGCTTCAGCTTCCCAAGTGCTGGGATTACAGGTGTGTGTGTGTGTGTTTGTGTGTGTGTGTGTGTGTGTGTGAGAGAGAGAGAGAGAGAGAGAAAGAGAGAGAGAAAGAGCATGTCCAGCTTCTAATACATCTTAATGTTTGCCGTAAGTCTTACAATAATGTACCAGTTAATTTCTGTAAGCCTCTTGTAATGGTGTCTATCTAGAGGAGAGCACTAGAGCTATCTGGTATTACCTCAGCTCTCTTGACATTACATCCCATCCCTCCATGGTACTTTGCTGACAATGCATGACACTTGCTCCAATATTTCAATGTACATCTTGGATGTCATGATGTACCTCAGTGACGGCGAGTCAGGATCAAGGGTAATGAAATGCCCAATGAACTGTGTTGTTTTGAATCTCATGTAGTGTGTCCTTTGCTCTCTCCTCCTTCTGCTGGTAAAGTACATGGCAGATGCACTTGGGAAGCTCAACGAACAGAAACAGGGCTTCACATTAATGTGAATATGCAAGATGTTCTCAATATGAAATTATGGCTTTAATCAGTAAACAGCGATTCTTGGATAGTTTTAATGGCTGGAGGGAAAAATCTAATAACTAGAAACAAAATTTGAGCAATTTTCCATGGTATCTTGAGCAGAGTTACACAAAACTCTCAGTAATTTCAGTGTGCTTACCCAGATGGAGTCAAATTCCAGTGTGGCTGTGAGAGCCCGATTCAGATAAAAGTCCCATTTGAGACAGAGAAAGCCTTTCAGGCTGGCCATCCTCAGTCCCAAGGCCTCTGGGATGCTACTAAGGATGCTTGCAGCATCTTCCCAGGCCAGGGGCATGATCTGAAAATCTGCCCACAGAACAGACTGTGAAAGTTTGATACAAAGTTCTCTCCCCATCTACTTTCCTTCTTCATCCAAGTATCAAGAACCCAGCCTTTCTCAGAAATAGTCTGCCTTGTCTGATACTCCAATCTCAGTTTGACAAGTCCCTGATTGCTCTTCAATAAAGTTAAGCAAGCTTTCATTAATTAATTATTTAAAGAGTGTGTGTCTGTGTGTGAGTGTGTGTGCCTTTGCTTGTTTTGTATGTGTACCACATGTGTGCAGTGCCTGAGGGGGCCAGAAGAGGGCGCAGGAGTCCCTGGGACTGGTGTGACAGGCAGTTATCAGGTATCAATGGTACTGGGACTGCCCTTAACCACTGAGCCATCTCCCCAGCCACTATTTATTTTAAATTGGCTACAACTGCATATGGAAGCTTTAAAATCTGTTATAAAGTCCTGGGTAAGGTAAAAGTCAAAAGGAGGAAAAATTCCAAGATCTACTGTGTGACATGATAACCATTGCCGTGACATGTATTCCTGAAAATTGGTAAGAGTATATATTCTGTATTTTTACTCTTAAAAAGTAGTATATGAGATAACTGGTTTTCCTTGGCCATTCTATAAAGTTGACATATGTCAAAGCAACGTGTTATATGTGATAAGTATGTGCAATTGTTCTCAATTTAAAATAACTAGTGTCTGGAAGATTGCTCAGTGGTTAAGGGCATTCCCAGCATCATTGGCAGCTGATTGCTGCCTGTCACACCAGTCCCAGGGGCTCCTGCACCCTCTTCTGGCCTCCTCAATCACTCTACACATGTGGTGCACATACAGACAAGCAGAGGTGCACGCGCACGTGCGCACACACACACACTAAATAATTAGAGAATTAATTAATAAATAAAAGCTTGCTTAACTTTCTTGAAGAGCAATCAAGGACTTGTCAAACTGAGATTGGAGTATCAGACAAGGCAGACTATTTCTGAGAAAGGCTGGGTTCTTGATACTTGGATGAAGAAGGAAAGTAGATGGGGAGAGAACTTTGTATCAAACTTTCACAGTCTGTTCTGTGGGCAGATTTTCAGATCATGCCCCTGGCCTGGGAAGATGCTGCAAGCATCCTCAGTAGCATCCCAGAGGCCTTTGCTTATTTCTCTTCCTTTAAGGTCCACCTGTGCAAAGGACAAGATTTACTTCTTTGTATTGGCTGACTTCTATTCTATTGTGTGCACATGCTTCATTTTCTCCATCCATTTATGTGTAAAGAGACACTTAGGCAGATCCCGCCACTCACTAATATGAGTGATCCAGTAGTACACCTGGGGATGTAGATACGCCCTGTCTCACACTGCCTTCACATCCTTGGGCTAGACACTGCAAGCAGGGTTGCTGGATCATATATATGGTGGCTCAGTTTTTAATTTATTGAGGAACTTCCATGCTGTTTTTTGGGCTGGCTCATTTACACCCAGACCATTTTCCACAAGATGTCTCTTCATACCTCTTTTAGTTACTTTTGCATTGCTGTACCAATGATACCAACAGAAAGAGTTGATTTTGGCTCACAGTTTCAAAAGAGTTCAGCATATCCCTGAGGGGAAGGCCTGATGATGCTTTAGTTTGGGGTGGCTGTAGCATGCCATAGAAGTTGTTCACATCGCAGCAGACCAGAATGCAGAGAAAATAGTCCCGGAACAGGGAATAAACTTTCAGAGCACCCCTAATGACTTACTTCTGCTGGCTAGGTTCTCCCTCCAAAGGTTCTACAGTCTCTCCACAGAGTGCCACCAGCTGGAACCAAGTGTTAAAAGCTGAGGCAGTGGGGACAGTTTCCGTACAAAGCATAGAATTCCATGCCTGCACCCTAAAGGCTCAGGGTCAGCCGAAGACATTTAGTTCAACTGTAAGAATCCTCCTGTCTTAACAGCTCAAGAGTCAGTATTCACAAGGTCAAAGGTCAACATCTCTTCTAGATGTTGACAGTCTCTGTACAATAAAAAGAGATTTACATAACCCAATACACAATTTCAAAGTTAGGTATTTCCATTGTAAAAGGAAGACCTGAGAGATGGCAAAGGGAGACTGGGTCAATCAGGACTGGAGCCTGGCACGGCAAGAGTTAAGCCCTGTTGCTCTTCATCCAGGGCACAAGATATCATATGAGCTCCAAGGGGCAAGGCCTCCAGTATGGACCCCTCAAGCTGGCTCCACCCAATCACTGCACATTTCCTCAGATGATATCCTACATCCCCAAGCATCTCCAACATCTTAGGGTCTCCATGGCAACTTGGGGTTTACTCTCACAGTTTTGCATATTGCCCTGTCAGGGGGGTTCTGCAGAGACTCTGACATGATCCCTCATGGCTTGGCCTTATGGGAGTTTCTTAGATTTCTTGGTGCAAGCTTCCAAGGTCCCACAGGTCTTGAATTCTACATGTTCTCAATACTCGCACTGTTAGACGAGGCAAAGTTCAATCACCACCTTGATTCCTGGGCTAGCCCATTGAACTGCAGCTGTAGACATCTCTAAGTGACTGCTCAGCTGACCCTGGAAAGATACAGTTCTTTACACACTCCCTTTCTAGCACAAAACCCAGAAGGTTCTCTGGTTTTAGGGCAGTATTATTCAAATGGGCTCCTCTATGACCTGGGCTCTTCAGTGGGTGGAATTTCACCCATACCTTGATATTGCCTCAAATTACAATGTATAACTTTTGAAAACAGGATTTATTTTTATCTTAACTCATGTTGATTTATTTGTGTCTCTCTGTGGGTTTGCTCATACGAGTGCAGGTGCCTGTGGGGGACCCATGGGTCAGATTCCCTGAATCTGGAGTTACCGGCAGTTGTAAGTTGCCTGAGTGTGTGCTGGGATTCAAACTCAGGTCTTCTGCAAGAGCAGTATGTGTTCCTTATCACGGAGCCATCTCTCCAGCCTAGCACAACCACGTTGTAGTGGTTAATGGTGCCGGTCTATTTAACAACCACACCGTTTTTCTGCTTGTGTGATAAAACTCCATGATTAAAGGCCAATTAGAGAAGGTTTATTTTGGCTTTGGGGTTCAGAGGAATAAAAAATAGTCTCTCATAGGATTAGATATGTCAGCCAGAGGAGGACAGTGAGAGATCACATCTGTTTTTTTGGTTTTTCAAAGATTTATTGAGAGATTGAGAAATCACATTTTTTTTTTTTTGGTTTTTCAAAGATTTATTGATTTATTTATTATATGTAAGTGCACTGTAACTGTCTTCAGACACACCAGAAGAGGGCGTCAGATCTCTTTACAGATGGTTGTGAGCCACATGGTGGTTGCTGGGACTTGAACTCAGGACCTCCAGAAGAGCAGTCAGTGAGTGCTCTTAACCGCTGAGCCATCTCTCCAGTCCTTTTTTTGGTTTTTCGAGACAGGGTTTCTCTGTGTAGCCCTGGCTGTCCTGAACTCACTCTGTAGACCAGGCTGGCCTCGAACTCAGAAATCCACCTGCCCCTGCCTCCCGAGTGCTGGGATTAAAGGCGAGCGCCACCACTGCCCGGCTGAGAGATCACATCTTAACTACAAACATAAAGCAGAGATCGTGAACTGGAAGTGGGGTGAGGATACAAACTGTCAAAGCTCACCCAACTGATATAATTCCTCCAAGCCTGGACCGCCGCCCCACACAGCATCAGCAAGTGGGGACCGCGTGATCAAACGCGTGACCCCATGGGGGACATTTCTCACTCCCCCACCCACCCACAGCTTCCTTGCAATTTTAAGCTTGCTTCTTTGTCAACAAACACCACATTTCCCCTAAATCCTTCTGTCCTGCTATTTGCTCTGAATTTCTATCGGAAACCCAACTAGATGCAGCCAGTGATAACCGCTCCAAAGCCTGAGGGCTAGTCACGCTGTTCAAAAATCTTCCTTACCAAATTATTGCTTTCGAATTCATCTTCGGCTAGAGCGGCTAGTCTAAAAAGGGCTAGAGCCAGGGGGATGCCTCAGAGGAGAGAACTGACTCCCACAAATTGTCCTCTGACTCCCACTGGAGGGCTGTGGCTGGCCCGTGCCCACCTCACAAATAAATATATTTATTATATATTAATTATATAATATAATTATGTTATATATTAATATATTTAGTATAAAATGATTTAAAGAAAAGATGAAAGAAAGCAGGTGCTATTGGGAACACTTATTTTTTTAAATTTGAAATGTTCCCTACCCATGCCATAGGCTTATATTTTGATGTTTGTTCCCCAGATGGTGGCACTATATGTATGTGTGGGGGGGGAGTTTTGGGAGGTGGGAACTAATAGGCAGTAGCAGGTCATTAGAGATGGGCCTTTAAGGTTCTAGACTAGAGCCTCATTTAGACACTGCTTTCTCTGTTTCTTGGTCCTTTGCCATGTCCTGCATGACTTGGTCCCAGAAACCTAACTGGAGTGGTGAGGGGTGGATACACAGAGACATGTACAGAAAAGCTGGGATCAGGTGAGCTATGATTTCTCTGCTGGAGCAGCATCAACCATCAAACAGCCTGGAACCTCATTATGTTTATTTTGTACATCACAGGCGGAGGAGCTAGCTAGTCTTGGTAAGAGGTGTCTGTGGGCCAGCGGTCTCTGCTTGAGTCATCAAGGAGTAAACGGATAGCTGAGCCAGAGGAAGGTTGTACCGAGTCCACTCCTGACTGGAAAAGGCTTTGTCACTTCCCACAAGTCCGAGACATTAGCTCCTGTCAACTACACACACCCATACAGGACTTCATTTACTTTTTTCCCCATGCAGGGCTCCCTCAGCTCTTCACAGTCTATTATGAGGTGGATATTTCTGCCCAGTGTCTCCACTGGCATGAATTGAATTGTTTCCATCAAGTTTGATGTCCTAGCTCATTGTTATAATATTATGTTGGGTATGTGTGTGTCCTTTGAAAATGTCTGTCCCTGCTGTTCAATTCTTCAAATCAAGTTGCTCGTTTTCTTCCTGTTGAATTGTGTACTGAGTTCCTTGTATATTTTGGGCGATCATCTCTTATGAGTTCTCTTGTTGTGCTGACAAGTTTTATTTTGATGTTATCTCGTTCGCCTATGCCCTCTTCTGTTCTGGATGGCTTTAAGCTCCTATCCAAAAAAGCCGTTGTCCAGACCACTTTCCAGAATCCTCTTGGACAAACATCTCAGCTTCAGGTCTTACATTTATGCCATCCGTTCACTTTGAGTTGTCGTTTGTGTGTGGGCTGAGATAAAGGTCAAATTTCAGTTAAATGCCAGTCATCTCAGTGTCATTTAATGAACAGAATATCCCTTCCTCATTGTGTGTTCTTGGCACCTTTGTCAAAAATCAGTTGACCATAAATATGTACGTTGGTTTCCTTGGGCCTTGCCCTCCCTTCCCCGTTTGTCTTAGTTAGGGTTTCGTGCTGTGAAGAGACACCATGATCAAAGCAACTCTTATAAAGGACAACGTTTAATTGGGACTGGGTGATAGATTCAGAGGTTTAGTCCATTATCATCATGGCGGGAAGCATGGCAATGTGCAGGCAGACATGGCACTGGAGAAGGAGCTGAGAGCTCAACATCCAAAGGCAGCCAGGAGGAGGCTGTCTTGTACACTGGGCAGAGCTTGAGCAGTAGGAGACCTCAAATCCTGCCTACAGTGACACACTACTATTAGTAAGGCCACACCTCCTATTAGTGCCACTTGCCATGGGCCAAGCGTATTCCAACCACCACAGCCCGCCTCTCTTCTCCTTCCCTTTCTTCCACTCCCCTCTCCTCCCTCCCCTCCCTCCCCTGCTCCCCTGCCCCCTCTTCTCTTCACATCTACATCTCTTTTACCCTCCCTCTCTGCCACTTTGGTAGCTATTGATTTAAGGTACATTTTGAGTTTTTAGTAGAGTGGCATTTTCTGCTTTGCACCTTTTGCTCAAGGTTGCTTTTCCTATTTAGGCTTTTGTGACACCCTATGGATTACAGGATCACCTTTTCCATCTCTGTAAATAAAACAGCAATTTCTGTAAGGTATACATTGAACCTGTCGACTGACTGGGGTAGTATGCACATGTTACCAATATGTTCATAGCTCAGCTTTATAGATAGGCTCCTATCCAAAAAAGCCATTGTCCAGACTATATATACAACTATATAGATAAAATGGAGAAGGGTGGGCCCAAGTTCAAATCCTGCTGTTGGGAATTACATGCTGTACAACCCTAACTTTACTGCGTTTCTATTTCCGTAGCTGCAAAATAGGGCAATGAAACCCAGAGCAGAGGACCTGATGTATATTGATTAACAATATACATATTAATTATATATAAATATATATTAATATGTACAATTAACATATCCCAAGTGCTCATAAATAATTGCATTATATTCAGTGGCTCTGACTAGCTGTTGGTGTTCATTTTTTGGTGAAAGAATTTAAATCAGGAGGGACTGGGGAGATGGCTCCGTCGGTGTTTGCCTTGCAAGCATGAGAACCCTAGTTTGGGTTCCAACACTCGTAAAAAAAGAAGCCGGGCATGATAGTACCCACTAGCACTGGAAGGTGGAGAAGGAGGGTCCCTGGAGCTTTCTGGCTGGCTAGTCTAGCTGAGCCAGCAAGTGTCAGGACCAATGAGAGACTTTGACTCAGAAAGAAGGTGGATAGAGAGGAAGAAAGCTAGCTGACATCAACCTCTGCCCTCTGCATGCCCACGCGTGTGCATACACTGGCATGAGCATTTTCACATTTGCAAATACTTTAAGATATGCTCAGTAATTGCAAACATCACCTTAACCCTCTGGGTGAAACCTGAGGTCAGGTCACCGTATGGACCAGAGAAGCAACCTTGATTGAGCTGTTTTCATAACTTTACCCCAAGTCTAGCTCTTTGGACAGGATCCAGAACAGAGCCCTCGGGAGGCCGGGAACTAAGCAGGCAGCTGTTGTCTGCATAGCTGTGGTTCAGCTCTTAGCCACACCCCTTTGGACATTCCTCTGCAGAGAAGCAGAAAAACACTAGAGACCTGTCACATTCAGCTGCAGCATAAGCGCCCTGACCCTGCCATTCTGGGGACCGCTCGCATCCCAGACAGCCTGGCTTCCCACACAGCTGTGTCCAGGCCTGTTAATCTGCTAGGAGGGCTGGCCTGCAGAATGACTACTTTCTCTGGTAAAGATGCTGCTGCAAGGAAGAACAGAGGAGAGGAGAGCCAATTAAAGGATGCTCTTGCGAGCAGGAAGCGGTTGCTCTAAGCTCGTCACATTGCATTGTTGATAACCATTAGGGGTTCCCAGAATACCCTTAGCAATCTTATGCCAGGCCCCCGAATACTGGACCTTTGCCATTTCATAAGAGCACCAACAAAAATCATTCTGATCAGAGAATATTAGCAAGAAAAAGATGAGCGATGCCCCCCCCCAGTCCCCAAATTTGAGTCCCTTTTACTTTGTTCTAGAAGCTAATTGGAAAGACTAGCCCAAATGAACACAATTCTGGCTAGAGAGGACCACGAGTTGCTGGCATCTGAATAGGAATGCTCCTGGATCTCATGGGGTCACCCTGAAGCATCAGGTGGAGAGCGTCTAGGGATCCCCAGTTATGTACAGGTTCTCCACGTACTGCTTTCCTGGAGCGACAAGCTTCTCCCACAGCGTGTTGTTTCTGGGGAAGGACTGGTCAGTACACACCCCCTACATACAACGCACACTATGCACAACACACCTGAGCCTCAACACAGGGTCACAAGCAAGAGCAGCCCCAGAAGCATCAGACACTTGTTAAAGCTCAGACAGCTGGGCTCCACCTCTCCACCCTTCAAATCCTTAGTTCTGGGGCAGAATCTGAAGATTCTGAAAGGTTGTATTTCTAGCAAGTTCTCAAGTGATGCCTTCATTGCTGGGCCTGGGCCCAGACTTTGATGAGTACCGCTTTAAACTCTCACAAACACTGGCAAGTGACGGCATGTAGCGGTGAATGACAAATGTGTGCATGGATGACAGATCCTGGGCCTCCTTGGTGGCCCCTTTAACACCACAGCTAACGTTTTCACTGTCTAAGCCTGCCCATGGCAACAGACACGTCCTGTAAGAAAAGAAGTCTGTTTTCCCCCATTTGAAGTCAATCTTTCTCATCCTGCTGGGCCACAATCCCTATGATAAGTATCTCAGTCTCCCTTGCCGATTCCAGGGCACACAATGTCCTCAACCGGGGAGTTGCCAGAAGCTCTCTGGATTCAAAGTGTGTCTATCCAGATGGACGGATCAGGGAGCCAGGCTCTTCGTTGCCTTTCCTGCTCTGAAAAGCCCCAGCTTTTCATCTGAACATCAAAAGCAGGCTGGGATTAAAAGTAAAATGAGCTTGATGCTACGGAAGTGGTGCCAGGTTGGAGTCTAGGACGCTTCAGTCTTGAGAAGGCTGATCTTGGGCCATCGGCAAGCTGGAGGTTCACCCGGAGAGCCTGCTGCTGTCTGCCTGTCTTTTGGCCCTGGTGCGAGCATTTTTCTCACCCAAATTGGGCCACTCCTCACACTGGATAACTGTAAGACAGCAGGTCTTGTCCACCTCAGTTGTTTCCCAGCTGTCTGGAGACATGTTTGATAGCGTCAGGTTTGTTCGCAGATCCTTGTAACAATTATTTAGACATTGCTATCATTACAGCACTACATATTGCTGTCGACGGGGTAGAAAAGAGAGAGGAAGCCTTCACTATTCCCCTACAAGTTGCATGGGTGTGGCTGAAGTGCAGCTCCGTGGTCAAGTCCTTGCCCAACAGAGACAGGGCAAATGCATGCAAAGAACAGCAATTGTTGACTTTAGTACTTTGCTCTGTCGGCCTTTCTGTTCAGATTCCTTGCTCAGACTTACTTGTTTATGTGGTATATATGTGATATCATATATGTGTGTGTGTGTATGTGTGTGTGTATGTGTGTATATATGTGTATGTATGTGTGTATGTGTGTGTGTATGTTTGCGTGTATGTGTATGTGTGTATGTATGTAT